>OX438781.1:1996728-2224062 GCA_949316455.1 Acleris holmiana
GTTAATTCTTTGTTTGATTAAACATGCGAAATACTCTTTATAGAACACCAAAAACTAAAAAATAAAAACTGAACACGTAACAGTACATTTAAATCATAGGTATAGTATACAACAGGCGGTCATACCGCTAGATAGCAATCTCTTCGAGACAACCTTGAACGAAAGGTGGTTGCTTGGTAGAAAGGTGTTTTGATAATCTAATAGGTAACCTATAAAACTCATTAATACATGGCCACCACTAGAGCTTGAACTCTGTCCCTTACGATTATTTACAGCAGAAAATTATTGCGCTTTCGATCGTAAAATAGGATTAATAACACACATTACAAAGTTAGATAGGTACATCAATGGCTATTTATATGTACTAATATTTATATTAGCATTATTACTATTAGTGTGGTTGCCGGGTTAGAATAGCGCCACTCCATGTCATCCCCGGGAAGTCGTAAGAGGCGACTAAGGGAATAAGGGCTTATACCTAGTACTGTTTGGCGATGGGCTTGCAACCTGTCGCTAATACAGTAGTAAACTTCTTAGCCTGATTGTGCAAAATGTGGTTACAGAATTATCAACAAGTCTTTTTCGCGTTGTTGGTATTTCTATAGCTCTACCTACCCTACTCTGGGAATGACGGTGATATATGTATGTATGTATTTATGTAAACTAGCAGTTTAAATTCGGTTTAGTACACATAGGTAAATGTACCTAATAACATTTTGTTATCTTACCGCATTATCATCTTCCATCCAAGTGTGCTTTTGATCTTTTACTTATTGTAGTACTAGTTACTTATGTGGCTGTTTGTTGTTCTTGATTATTTTTCAATAGTTCAAGAGTTAACTGAAAGAGATCCCTTAAAAGGATAGTCTGCCTAGGTAGGCAGAGCTACAGAAATACCAACAACTGTAAAAAGACTTGTTGATAATTCTGTAATCACATTTTGCACAGTCAGGCTAAGATGTTTACCAGTGTATTAGTGGCAGGTTGCAAGCCCATCGCCTAACAGTAGGTACTACATTTTTTTTAATGTGTCCAAAAAGAACTACATTTATTTTACTATAATGATGGTTATTTTAAACGCTGTTTTTTTCCAGGCCGAAGCAGAGAGACTCCTCATGTGCCAAAAACCTTGAATCTGAAACATCGAAAGACAACAGTTATCACAACTCCTTATGGCCCGATTCCTTTACCTATAATTTTATTATTTTTATATAACTATCATTATAATTAGCCTTTATATTTTATTGTACCTACATGTTATAGCCAAACTGTGTTCTAATATGTGTTACGATTATAAGAAATGTTTATAAATAAATTAATTTATTGTTAACTGTTTATTTTCCGTTTTCAAGGGGCCAAGACGCAACGTTAGCGATGACATAAATGTTTAAAAAAACAAAAACCGCCTTCAAAAACGCAAGAAATAACTTTGTAGGCACCTACCTAATAGGTTAGTCCAACTGAAGTCCGCTTTTTTGGTGAAAATATTGTGGTCGTCGACTTCAGTTCGACTAACCTATTAGAGGTGCCTACAATTTTAAAACAAGTTATTTCTTGCGTTTTTGTAGGCGGTTTATTGTTTTTTTTTTTTTTTTTTTATTTATACTTTTTAGTGATCATAAATGCGCTGTTCCGTACTCACACTTATTAATTGATATGAAGCTTTAAGTTTCAAGAGCGCCGCAAGCAATTCCGCCGGAAAGTCATAGTCATATTTCAACAAATAAATATTGTTGTAGTCGCTTAACTATCGAGATGTTAACGTCACCCTTGAAATAGGTACCGTTGAGGAGTTCCGATGGCCATCTGTGGTCTTCATCATCAATTCCACTAATGATACTTTCTGAATGCAAATGCTAGACTTCTTACTAAAAATACTAAAATAGATATATTTTTGCCTACAATATTTGAGGAGTTCCCTCAATTCCTCACTGATCCCCTCATCAGATTCAGATTTGGTGACAATGGGACCATCTCGAAAGTATACCTACTCACTCTATCAAACCAAAAAAAAAAATTCAAAATCGGTCCACAATTGACGGAGTAATCGGTGAACATACATAAAGAAAATACATACGATGGAACGTATAACCTCCTCCTTTTTTTGAAGTCGGTTAAAAATGTACATGAATTACATGATTGACGTACCTAAACTAACGATCTATCGTGACGGCCGCTTATGCCAATTCCATACATTTTGTCAGTTTTCAGTAGGTAAATCGCTAGGGTCAGAAATTTAAATGGAAATAAATTTATGGTCAAAACAATGCCTATAACACAAAAAATAAAAGGTGTGATAAAATATAGATAGCTAGCGTCTCATACGCATCTTGTCCAATACGAGTTTTGTCAAATCTTCGCAAATGGTGCAATACGCAAACTATTTAAATCACTAATTGCCTAATTGCCCTTTACGTAGAGTATCCAATACGCAAAAAGTCTAACACGCATGATGTCTCACACGCTGAAAGTCCAACACGCAGAACATCCACCACGCCTAAGAGGATTGTGAAGCGATGCCTAAATCGCATAGCTGACAAAAATAATCCATACAAATTTAGCTCCGGGCGATAACGTTTCTCACCCCCTAAATCTAATCCGATTTCCACTATTTTTTAATATGTTATAGATATTATGGAAAAATAGGTCTGTACGTTTCCGCTTTTGTTTTTTTATTTTATTTTCATTCCAATAAATAGGTATTTTAATGGAAAGGAAAACGTACAGATATAGTTTTTCATAATATCTATAACATGTTCTAAAATCGTAAATATTGGACAACGTTTAAGGGGAGAAAAACGTTATCGCATTTCGTATGGATTTTTTTGCTTCACAGTTGAAATATTGTATACTTATATCATGTCTAAATCGTAAAAATGTCCCACTCGTTCATTACCGTACACGTAAAAAAATGATAGTAATAATAGTCGGGTGCGTTATAAAATCGTAGGTAGGTTTAGGTTATGTTAGTTTCGCAGCAGGCCTGAAGAGCCAAACCACCCAGAAATAGGAGCTCAGCAGTAGAGGAGCTTCGTCGACATTATCCAATTCAATTGGACATACTGCTTCTTGGATAAAACGATTATTGGTCAGAATACAAACGGGACAAAGCGAGTATTGGATATAATGCGTCAACAAATTTTACTAAACGCGTATTGGACCAGAAGGGTTTTAGACAGCATGCGGTATAAAACATGATGCCACTCCACTTAGCGAGCCACGACCCACGACCTTGGTTTTCAATGACCCCTATTTCTGGCGATAACGGTCGCTCCCCATGTAACTTGGTCTATACGTTTTCATTTGCAAGAAAAAAAATACGAAATAAATATTTAAAAAAACTAAAATGCACAATCTTAGGTTTTTTTACACCTCATAACTAAGTACAACATATTCAAAGCTCGTGGAAATTGGATTTGATATAGGGGTGAGAAACGTTATCGCAGAGCTTTTGTATGGAATCCTCTTAACAGGACTGTGAAGCAAAAAAAAACCATACAAAATGCGATAACGTTTTTCTCCCCTTAAACGTTGTCCGATTTTTGAACATGTTCTAGATATTATAAAAAACTATGACTGTACTTTTTCCTTTTCTATAAAATATTTAATAAAATAAAAATAAAACAAAAGCAGAAACATACAGACCTAGTTTTCTATAATGTCATAAATATATTAAAAAATCATGGAAATCGGATTAGATTTAGGGGGTGAGAAACGTTATCGCCCGGAGCTAAAGGACAATGGGCAAATTTGTATGGGCACTGTCCCCCCCCACCAACAGTAACGGGATGCATGTCTATATGTTTATAAGGACCCAAAAAAACACAAAATACTTATTTTAGTAGCAAAATCAATGGGATTTTTTTAATGAAAACAAGGGCCAAATAAGGCAAATCATCCATATATGTGTTAATTTTCAAACAAATTCCATACGATACGATTATGGTTTTCCAAGAAAACCCCATACATCTGGTGATCGTCTCCATAGTAAAAATACATAATGTTGCTGAGATCTATTAAATGAGACATGTTTCATTTCTGTTGGTGGGGGGGGACATTTCTGCCCATGGTCCTTTGTATGGATTATTTTTGACAGCTACCTACGCGATTTAGGCATCGCGCCACAATCTTCTATATGGGACATTTAAAAAAAAAACATAGTTAAGGGCTACAATTAAAACAAAACTTAATGGATATCTTTGTATAACGAGAGTTACCCATATAGTTTGTATGACTAACTTTCGTTACACAAAGGACGCGATCGTGGTTTTTGTTTTCATTAAACCTTTAAGCCTTTTAACTATGTACATTTTGTTTATGAAAAGAAGGCGAATGAGCATGTATGCTCCACTTGTATGGCCGCCTGATGGTAACCCGTACACATTTGCATTCTCAAGAATGCGTTGCCAACCCTGAGGACTAAGATGGAATGATTACCTGTGCTAGTAAGCTCACCAGTAAGGATAAGACTTCCTACATCAGAACACTGTTCTTCTTTAGCCTATGATCACCCACAGCTAAGTATACGCCTCGTCATTAGGACCTTAACGTAATACTGGAGTCAAAAAGTGGTCGAATAGACATGGCCACCGCTGGGGTTCCGTACTTTTGACCAAATCGACATTTGTCTGGTGGCCAAACTATTATGTGTGGTGTAAAACTGATTGATAGAGTAAGAAATTGAAACCCCATTGAAAGGGACACCATTGAAAGTACTTATATTACTTAGTTATTGTGCCTACTGTTATTTTATTTTATTTTTTATCTGTCTATCTGCCATCTGAATTTCTGCCATGTACCTAAATGTGTGTCTGAATAAATTATTCTTATTCTTATTCTTATTCTTATAAATGACAAGATCAGAGAGAAATGTAGACTGAAAGAAGATGTACTTAGTGACTAAGATTGAAAAGGGCTTGCTTCGATGGTTTGTTACTCCCATGTAAAAGTTACCGGTTTTTGATTTTAGTCCTTAACTAGGTACAATTATTTGAAAACTACCCATAGGCCTGCTTAACTATACCCTTCCCTCTAGATAAAGGATCATAGCATAACATGAAAAGGAAAAAAAAAATAAAAAATTACATTACTTTATTTAATCTTTTGTCATATACTTACACCATACTTATAAAATATAGTCATCAATAGTTTATCCCACTAAGTTCAAATCGGTAAATACAAATTTTATTTTACAGTAGATTTAACAAAGTGCCATCAATGTTACGAGTGCTAAACATGAATCTAAAACATTTGAAATAAATTAATTTGTATTTGAATTTATACTGTAATCTGTACCAGCATTTTACCGCTTTGTAGTGAAAATCTGCTACAAACCAATCAGTGGTCCAGACTATGAAGTCTTTGGCACTCTGTGTTAAGATACTCATTTTCGAGGGATGCTCAATCATGAACAAACAATTAACATAAAACCTGGTTGGCTTGTATGTGCAGGTAGCTAACTTAAAAATAACATTATTTACGAAGCAGATGGAGACAATACGTGGGTCACTCCACTCGTATCTAAAGACATTCTGGTCTGTCCTGTATACACCAAGTCATCTTCATCGAGGGCCTCTCTCATCCGTCTCTTATAAATCTCACTGTCTGGATTGTTTTCCTCATTACGACATCTGTCCAACTTCTTATCCAAGATGCGGACACGTTCCCTAGCCGGACTTTCCACCATTTTCACCATAGATCTGATTTTACGTACAGCTTCTATTAAAATGGCAAGCTTATCTGGGCCAGCATCTCTAAACAGCATGTCAGTAACGTAACTATCTAAATTTTCTTGCTCCTTACTGGCTGCATGAAGCACAGCTGCTAAAGCTATCTGTGAGGGTGCGTATAAAAGGCAGGCATCAGTCAAGAAAACTTTTTCCAAGAACTCGTCAATTCCACTGCGGAGGCGCTCTGGATTAGCCAGGCTACATCTTGTCTTTATGTCAATAAGGAATCCTTCCACTGGTCTGAATGGATTATGGATAGTTAAATGGTAGTTCAGCTGCTGCATCAATAGCAATTCATTGTTTAAAATTATATCAGATGCCTTGTCCCTGTCGCCTTTGATATTTGCCACAAATTGACCGATTGAGACATTAAATTCTTCCACTTTACACGCCAGATACACACATGTAGCTAGTATTTCCTTTGGGTGGTAGTCCATAGTTGAATTGTACAAGTAAAACCGTTTGAAATATTGAAACGCGGTCCCAACTACTCCCTTAGGCATGGGCGGGCTGAAACGTTTGCAGAACTCTTTTAAATGCAGCTCGTATTGTCTAAGAAGTAACCTTTCTTCTTCCGGTGACAGGAAAATGTTGTAACGCTGGTATTCGTCAACATTGGCTCCGTGTTTCGCTATGAACCCCAAATTATGCTTCTCACGAAGATGCGCGAGTTCGTTTTCGTCATTGAACGTCCAGAATTTTCTTTGAGAACTTGTCGAAAACATTTTATACGCTTGAACAATGTCACAACCAGTGCAAATAAGTCAATATTTATATTATATCCTAACGGCTTGCATGCACAAGAAATCAAACGCTTTTAAGTTTTTATGAGTGGCATGCCATTCCAAAACAAATGTCAGGATCGTGACAGTTGACACTAACCAGATGTATTTTGTTTATACGAACAACAATAACTATCAGTTATTCAAAACCTTAAAGTGGTCAAAGATTTAACATTCAAGATCAAAGGCCGCAGACGTGATGGATTGACCGTCAAGGACTACCGGAAGCTGCGGCCTCGCTTAATTTCCATCCTGCCGCCGGGTTAACTCAATAATAATAAAAAAACTCAACTTGCAAGTTTTTTTTTTCTATTTGGTATATTAGGCTGTATAAGCTTTCCTTTGGCTTCGTATATTTAAAAATAAATCTAACTGTCAAATTAATAGGTGAAAAGCGAGGTTAGATGTCTGATATGTGTAAATACTCGTAATAAAACAAAAAAATATTGGTACTCGGAATAAATCAACATGATTTCTCAAAACAGCCTATTAAAACGCGCTTTACCAATAGTCATTCAAAGTGCAGGGGCTCATCGAAAACCGCGATGGCTCCCTGTTGCAAAGAGCAAAATTTACCGCATCCCCAAACGTCCAGAAGTAAGCGAAGAGGAGCGTTTAGAGCTGTTGCGAATCAACAATAACTATCACACGCAAATGCGGGCTATTCGTCGTTTTTACCACGAGGAAATGATCAAGGAGAAGTCAACGTTAGAGAGTGCCAGTTCAGAGATGTCTATTCGCGTGGAGTCTGACGAGTGGGACCGCTGTATCAAGGTGAATGATGAGTGGAACCTAAAGGTGGCTGCGGAGAGGGAGGAGAGGAGGAAGGCGGAGCAGGCAGCGCAAGAGGAGTACATACTCGCGCGCATGCAACGGATGGATCAAGCCTTGAAGGAACGCACTGAGAAAGCTTCTCAGGAGATTAGGATGCAAAAGGTAAATAAATTTGTGGTCATAATCATCATTAAATTTAAAAGCCAGGCTCTTGTCAGTGAAGTAATTGCCACGTTTCTCTATTCTTTTCACCTCCTGATATAACACGACATTGGCCTTCTATCTTATTTGGTTAAAGTAAGTAAAGCCTAGGTCTTTCTCGCCCTCTTTTTCCTTCAACTTTACCCTCTAAAATGTTCAATAAAAAACTATTGTGCTGCATCAAGTGTCCCATCATCTTTCCTCTTCTACATTCTATAGTTTTTAAAATATTTCTTTTCTTATTCACTAGTTTCAAAACCTCTTCATTGGTTTTATTTTTGTACCAGCTAATTTTTTCCATCCTTCGCCAAGACCACATCTCAAACCCTTCCAACTTTGCCCTATCTCTCTGTGTTAGTGTCCAAGTCCTACAATGCAATAAATTACAGTATGTGAAAACAATGTATTTTATTCATTTGAGACATGTTTCATAGAGCCATTTACTGCTTAAGACCTACACAATTGATATCTAAATAGAAATTGTGTATGTTTATTTTTTCAAGGTTCGATTCCCAAGTGGAGTAATATATCAATGCAGTTTTTCTTCTTATTAAAATCGACAACATGATTCCTAAGAACAGATCCTCGTATGTCTTATAGTTTCAGAATGTCTCATACTGACCGATTTAAATGAGACATCCTGAATAACGAATCAATTTCTATTTTCAGGAACTGAGCAAAACATTCATATCCCCGGAAAACCTGGATGCAGCAATAGACCATGCCCTGGCTAACCCACTAGACTACAACTATGCCATTGATCTGCAGGGCAATCAGTTTGCTGGCAGAGAAACACCTATCCCTGTCAAGGAAAAAGCAGCTGGCAATGCTTAAGGATTTTAAAGGGACAGTGGGAATTATATTGTGTATTTTGCATGCAAAGACTAGTTCTCTTTGTGGGCACAATTTACTTGTGATATTTTAACTAACACTTGGCGACATTAGGGCATGCATTACCAGAATCAGTTTGTATGCAGTTCGAGAATTAGTAACTACAATACTAACCAACACTGGTATTGCAATCAAAACATGTTGTGCTAATTAGTTAAATTGTTAAAAGACAAAAAGGAAACAGCAGGCACTTGTTTACAAATTTGGCTGTCTATGCTATTGAAATACACAATTATCTACTTTGAATAGTGTGATTAGGATATAATTAAAACATGTACATAATAACTTAACACCTGTTTTATTGCATACAAAACTTTCCTTAAATTACAGTCGTAAAAATATCACTTAAATAATTATTTACATTCTTACTGAGACAGCTTGGAATTCTCATAGAGATAAATCAGTGGTATGCCAAAGAGAGTGAAATGTGGCCCCTGATATTTATTTATTTACTTTCTGATTCCCGCGACTCTGTCCGCTTATCGGTATTCCCTCTGTAGCCGTCCCATTTTTCGGGATAAAAAGTATCCTATGTCCTTCCTCCGGACTATCTCCATACCAAATTTATTTAGAGGTTTATCCGTGAAAGCATAACGAACAGACAGACAGAGTTACTTTCACATTTATAATATTAGTATGTATTAACTGAGGCCCGTTTCATTAAGGCTTGTAATGTAACATAATATTACAAGCCGAGATCTCTTTACAATACATAATTGTTGACACTTCCATTTGTTACACATTAAACAGTGTCCCTGGATAGGGCGCTCAAACATTTTGTAGGGTTAAAAATCCGTTAATTTCATCTCAATAGACCTAATATTATTATGAGGCGACATAATTCACTTTGTTCCGATAGGGTTGACACAAAATTCACATAATATCACGCCTTCATTCCCAGAGTGGGGTAGGCAGAGTTACAGTGGGGTTACAGAAATACCAACTCTAAAAATAATTGTTTATAATTCTGTAACCACATTTTGCACAATCAGGCCAAGAAGTTTATTAGTGTATTAGTAACAGGTTGCAAGCCCATCGCCTAACAGTACTACAAGCCCTTAATCCCTATTCGCCTCTTACGACATCCACGGGAAGATATGGAGTGGCACTATTCTAACCCGGCAACCACACTGGGTAATTATTTATTTTTTCACTTCTCTCGCTCTAAAATGACTCATAACAGCCATCTATAGACGGACTAAAGTGATGCATTTAATCTTATTACTTCCAATTTAATTTCCTTGTAAAAAGCGTTTGAAAACAACAAACAGCCAGATACATGTTGCCAATGTCGTCGGAGTGCACGGTGGAGCCGGTGGTGGGCAGGCTGGGGCTGGGCATACAGCCTCCACCGCCGAGGTCCTCGTTTCGGAAATGTTGTCTATGGACTATTTGTAATGTTCTAACCCCAAGAACAACCTTGTTGCCGTTTCGTTCTGATTTACAGTAACGGGTAGAGAGTAAAAATTATAGCGCTAATAATTTGTTATTTTTTGAGGTATATACAGTACTGGCCAATAATATAATCTTTGTACTTGCATCTCATACAATCGTTTTTTTAAATACTTACCTTTTTTAAACTACGATATGTACAAACATTTCTTATATACCATTTTGAACCTTATTTAATAAGCTAACAAATTAAATAATAGCAATACAATTGGTCGAGTAGTTCTTGATTGGATGTCAATTTTGGTGAGTCACATTGTAGGTAATCGAATTAGATGTAAGTACAAAGGTGATATATGATTTGCCGATATTGTATGTTAAAATTATTACTTATCTTGTAATTACAAAAAAAGTGCCAGAATTTTATGATTCCTGAAACAGTTGTTTAAGTCTTTGTAACAACAACAACATTGTTATTTTACATTGTTTTTCTCTCGCAATCAAAGTGAAAAACAGTTAACTCGAGACTAAAAAGCCATAATGACACTCGAAGTTCATCCACCCTCGCTAAGCTCGGGTGGATAAATGTCGCACATCATAATGGCTTGCTTTAGTCTTTTGTTGAACAATCTACTATTGTCGGTGAAATTGCATCTAGTTTCATCCCTATTTGTTTGTGCACCTTATCTAACCCACTCGTGGGTCCTAGGCCTAGAGCACCATGTCGGTGAACAAGGCCTCCCAGTCGGGCGTCAGGTTGAGCTTGTGCTGCAGCGGGCCGAGGGAGATGAGGTTGGCGGAGCGGCTCTCCGCGTCCGCCGAGACCGACACCGCCTCCTGGTGGAAGGCTGGCTTGGTGCCCGCGCTCACCTGGGGAACACAACGATATCCCGATATAGTAGCACAATTGGTAAAACTGTCGATACATTTTACGCCTAAAAATTGCCTCAGACCGCGACATCACTACCCGACGCGACGCCTACGACGCGGACTGTAGCCCACCGGAACTCTGTTCGAGCTTGTTTTTGATGTATTTGCAAGTCGATGGTCTGATGTGTTTTAAGAGTCTTAGTTTCTGTGAGAGAATGGATGGATGTTGTAATTATAGTATTAAGTTTCTCAGTGCATTGGTTACTACTGTAATGCTGTGAAATTTTTGTTTGAATAAATAAATAACAGTAGTTTTTACTTCTCACGCTAGATGACTTAATAGCCATGTATAGGACGACTAAAAATTGGTGCATTTAATCCCTAGGGACTAAAGTATCACTTTACTCCCTAGGAACTAAAGTACTTTTTCTTTTTAATTTCCTTATAAGTATAAGCCTTGGAAAACCACAAAAACCCAGATACATTTTGCCAGTTGCCAGTGCCCCGTGTACGGGCTGGCTTTCAGACCCAGGCAATACGATCGTGCGGGTTGTCTACATTTGAAAATGGATTTTATTCAGTGATCAAAAACAAATGAAAGTAAACTAAACACCGATGTTTTTTTTTATGTTAATGAGAAGGCACACGAGCACTCAGGCCACCTGATGGTAAGTGGAAACTGAGACCCATAGACATTTGAATTCTCAAGACTATAATCCTAAGACCTCAAATGCGTTGCCAACCCTGAGGACTAAGATGGAATGCCTCTATGCTAGTAGTTTCACCGGTTGTCTTATCCCCACACCGGAACACAACAATGCGAACACTGTTGCTTGGCGGGTGGTTAATGGATAAGATGGTGGTAGCGATCCGGACGGACCCTGCACAGGGTCCTACCACCACTAATAATGAATATATGTCCTATAATCAGTTAAGACTTCAAAAAGTTCAAAAAAGTAACAATTAAAGTCTGTCAAGGAAGAATGAGCGTGCGATCAAAAAAGCTACAAAAGATTGTTTAATTGATAATTTTAGCGCGCCGTAAAATAACGCGACAAAATAATTTACAAAAGTTGAAGACGCCTCGATTCGCAGGGTCCAACTTGCGTGCGCGTTAAAGCGGGTTAATTGACAACGTCATGTAGTATTGAAGAATAACAAAACAGGGTAACAATGGATTTTCATACGGTTAGGTTCCATTAAATATTACTGCCCACAATTTTGGAGTTTAATGAACGGCTTTCACGCCTATTTTAGGGTAATAATTCTAAACTTACCAAGAAAATGTAGTAGTATAAATGATTTTATACTACACTTTGTTAGTAAGTGCATAATTACTATACTAATAAAAGGCGAGAAAGCAGTTCATTAAACCTCAAAAATCAGGGTAGTAATATTGAATGGAATTTCATAACTGCCCTGTTATCAGGGCAGTAATGTCGTATGAAAATCGATTATTACCTCGTATTGTTTTTTTTCATTCTAGATTAATAACTCGTTATTCATTTATTCATTGCAATGACAGCAGATGCTGATGACATCGTCAATCAACCCACTTTGGCATGCACGCAAGTTGGACCCTGCAAATCGGGGCGTATCCACCTTTTTTAACGTCTTTTGGCACGCAAACTGTACGAAGCGTTAAAATTCACAATTTAAAAAAAAAACTTTGAAATCCGCAATTTGAACTCCGGATTGTTTTGTCACTTTTTGCAAATTAGTTACGCATCGAGAGCCAAAGGGATAGCAATAGACGTAGTTCGAATTACGGATTTCAAAGTAGAGTTTCATGGCGCCTTCGTTCTTTCTCGAAATAATTCATTTGTTACTTTTGTATTTTATTTATTTTTAAGTGTAGTATAAAGCAGTATATATCACTCGAGGGTAAGTACAGATCACTAAACTCGTGTGGTTTACGGTCCTCCGCTTTGCGTCGGGCCGAAAGTGCAAGCTATGTTTCACAAATGATTCATTTCACAAACATTATCATTTGACAACCCGCGTTCATTTCCGAAACTGTAAATAGTTCTGGATTTATTTCAGGACCATAGTGTTGAACCCTGTATGTTAGGTTAGGTTAGTTTTATAAAAATCCTGAAATATTTGTAATTAGAGAAAAGAAGCGGGTTAGCAAATGAATAGGTTGCGAAACGATGCATTTGTCAAAGATTTATCGGGGAAAAGGCAGAGAACCGAATAAACTAAATACACCAATTCTATGAGAAGGTTATAGCAAGTTGTTGAGCTAATTGGGACTGTTCCTTTTTTATCTTAAGAACCATTTCCAGATATGAGGTTTTGAAAAAAAAACAGACATTTACTTCGAAAAAATAATCAATGATTCAAGATATTATCATAAATATACAAATGACCTTTGTTTAGACTTCCTCACAGGCTGAACCTGTTAAAGTCTTGGACTTTATTTATGTAAAAAAAAAAACATCTGTCACTGTAACAGAGCATGTACGGTGACATTGACAGATGACAACTAAACTAACTATCGTCTGACATTTTTTTTTGTCTTTCTTGCGTCTCTGATTTATAGATTCAGCCGCGACATGTAATTTACGAGAAGTGCTATCTCAAATTTTCAATAAATTATAAAAAGTGATTGGAACGATGAATTGCTGAAATATTCCATTCAGTTGCTTAAAATACTTTATATTTTCGATAAAATAATTAAAAAACCGGCCAAGTGCATGTCGGACCACGCACAGTGAAGGGTTCCGTAGCTGGGATGAACGTTCATGGTTGAAAATCATTTATCTTATTTTTTTTAATCTCAAAAACTACACAGTGTATCGTGTTCAAAACAATTTTGGTTGGAAGTATTTTGTATGTTCTACTACTGTAATTTTTATTAGAATGTTCTATTTAACAGTTCAAAAGCTACCCACCCGGACAGAATTTTTACGACTTGAGAAGCGTATATCTCGCCAACTGTTCACTTACGTAAAAAAGTCACTTAAAAACCTCCGTATCATTTTAGAAGCCCTATCTAAAAATACACCACACGATGATGTAACTCAAAAAAAATGTTTTCGTCCCCTAGTTACATGTATGGAGTGCCACCCCTAAATATATTTTTTTTTTCAATTGTACAACATCATTGTATAGCGGTTCATAGAATACATCTATCCTCCAAATTTCATTTATATAGTGCCAATAGGCTCTGAGTAAAATGGCTGTGACATACAGACGGACAGACGGACATGACGAAATTCCGGAACCCTAAAAATGGGGGGTTAGCAAAAGTAAACAATTGCAATTGTATAGTTGAGCGGCGGTACCTCGAACACGGTGTCCCCGAGCGCCAGCGTGACGCGGCCCGAGCGGTGCACGCGCAGGCTGCCGGCGCGGCCCTCCTCCAGCTGCGCCACGCGGCAGCGGCTGCCCGCCTGCCGACCAGCACCAATACCAACACCAACACCAGTAGGCTAACTCTAATGATGCCTGATTACCAGTGATCGGAATAGGTAGTGCAATTTCGGGTGAATGACCTTAAACATTATACTTAATATGGATAAGACCCCAGATTCCGGGACTCGTATTATTTCACAGAATATTTTCTTGACACGACCTTAATTTAAATTAAATGGGAACATGCGAAAAATCTAATAAAATAATGTTATTGTAAATACTTTTTTACTTTTTGTCATTGCAAGTGTCTACATATTTCCTCAACGCGATATTCTATGCAAGCAAAATTATCGTTTAAATCATATTTTAATAACATTTTTGAATTAAACACAAACTTTAACACTTTGCAAATGTAAACCCGGGGTTACAAGCCATAGCCATACTAAACTTACGCACCGAAGTCTCGTGAAATTGCACTACCTATTCCGATCACTGCTGATTACCAAACGCCGGATTGACGGGAGCAAAAATGTACCATTGCTAGTGATTCATTCAATATCGACTAACTTTATCGACATCGATAAAAAGCAATTTTTAATCATCATTGTCATAATTAATGGCCAAATTGAATACCTTTTAATGATGTGCAAACCTCTTTTATTTATACTTATCGCAACTATAAACAAACGATATGTGACATTGATTCTGGACTCGAGCCATTTTTCACAACCATTGAAATGACATTTCACAATTCATTCGGTACAACAATATTCTTTAGCATTCCGACTAATTGAGAACCTTTTTGTTTTTAGTCTGTTAATAATGCCTCGCAAGAAAAAATATTGTTTATCTCAATGGAAAGCTGATCATTCAGGAAATCCAAAATTATTATGTAATGAAAAAAGGTCGATAAACTTAGTCGATATTTAATAAATCACTAGCACTGGTACATTTTTACCCCCGTCAATCCGGTGTTTGCTGATTACTGCAGTGCCCGGCCGATAACAAGTCAATCCTAACACCTGTCATCGCGGTACAATATATAACCTACATACTAGCGACCCGCCAGCGGCTTCGCCCGCTGCTATTTTTATTTCTTGACATTTTTTTTTTTTTTTTTTAAAGTATCCTATGTTACTTCTAGTACCTCCCAGAATATGTGTAGAAAGTTTCATGATGATTCGTCATGTAGTTTTTGCGTGAAAGCGTAACAAATATTCACGCTTTCACATTTATAATATTATTATTTGTAAGGATTCTTGCGTTTGAGGTTATAATTTGTACTGGAATGACAGGTGTCAAGATTAACTTCTTATCAGCCGGGCACTGTACTGCCTTCCTAAGCCAAAATGAAGTATCTCTGATTCAATGGCCAAAGCATATTCAATCCTAAGCCGTTCGTAATAAGGTTACATTTGCTATAGGAGTTTTGTCTGAGATACTGCTTCATGTTCGCCTTCGCCTTCGTCGTGAACGGACGTGTGCTTCGTAATTATTTCGATTTTATTACGAAAAATGGCCACAAAGTGTAGTGCTTGTGATGAAGTTATATTTGATATTTCCTATATGGAATGTTCAAATGAAAAGTGTAAAAAGTTATTTGATCTGAAGTGCCTTGCCTTGAAACTGGAGGTGTTTGAAACATTCTCGGATGAATATAAGTCCACATGGATATGTCCCGAATGTATTTGCTGCAATCCAAAAGTAACAACCAGGATACACCAGTGAGAGGTAACACACCAACTTTGAATAGAACATTCACAAATAACGTAAATACTCGGCGCGGCAACCGTGTTGAATCACCGCCAGCCAGCTCGGAAGTCGGTTCCGATATGATAGCTGAATTACTGAATGAACTTAGGTCTTTTCGGTTTGACGTCATGAAGCGTCTAGACACCCAGGCGAAAAAACTGGCGACATTAGGGCATGCATTACCAGAATCAGTTTGTATGCAGTTCGAGAATTAGTAACTACAATACTAAGGAACACTGGTATTGCAATCAAAACATGTTGTGCTAATTAGTTAAATTGTTAAAAGACAAAAAGGAAACAGCAGGCACTTGTTTACAAATTTGGCTGTCTATGCTATTGAAATACACAATTATCTACTTTGAATAGTGTGATTAGGATATAATTAAAACATGTACATAATAACTTAACACCTGTTTTATTGCATACAAAACTTTCCTTAAATTACAGTCGTAAAAATATCACTTAAATAATTATTTACATTCTTACTGAGACAGCTTGGAATTCTCATAGAGATAAATCAGTGGTATGCCAAAGAGAGTGAAATGTGTCCCCTGATATTTATTTATTTACTTTCTGATTCCCGCGACTCTGTCCGCTTATCGGTATTCCCTCTGTAGCCGTCCCATTTTTCGGGATAAAAAGTATCCTATGTCCTTCCTCCGGACTATCTCCATACCAAATTTATTTAGAGGTTTATCCGTGAAAGCATAACGAACAGACAGACAGAGTTACTTTCACATTTATAATATTAGTATGTATTAACTGAGGCCCGTTTCATTAAGGCTTGTAATGTAACATAATATTACAAGCCGAGATCTCTTTACAATACATAATTGTTGACACTTCCATTTGTTACACATTAAACAGTGTCCCTGGATAGGGCGCTCAAACATTTTGTAGGGTTAAAAATCCGTTAATTTCATCTCAATAGACCTAATATTATTATGAGGCGACATAATTCACTTTGTTCCAATAGGGTTGACGCAAAATTCACATAATATCACGCCTTCATTCCCAGAGTGGGGTAGGCAGAGTTACAGTGGGGTTACAGAAATACCAACTCTAAAAATAATTGTTTATAATTCTGTAACCACATTTTGCACAATCAGGCCAAGAAGTTTATTAGTGTAGTAGTAACAGGTTGCAAGCCCATCACCTAACAGTACTACAAGCCCTTAATCCCTATTCGCCTCTTACGACATCCACGGGAAGATATGGAGTGGCACTATTCTAACCCGGCAACCACACGGGGTAATTATTTATTTTTTCACTTCTCTCGCTCTAAAATGACTCATAACAGCCATCTATAGACGGACTAAAGTGATGCATTTAATCTTATTACTTCCAATTTAATTTCCTTGTAAAAAGCGTTTGAAAACAACAAACAGCCAGATACATGTTGCCAATGTCGTCGGAGTGCACGGTGGAGCCGGTGGTGGGCAGGCTGGGGCTGGGCATACAGCCTCCACCGCCGAGGTCCTCGTTTCGGAAATGTTGTCTATGGACTATTTGTAATGTTCTAACCCCAAGAACAACCTTGTTGCCGTTTCGTTCTGATTTACAGTAACGGGTAGAGAGTAAAAATTATAGCGCTAATAATTTGTTATTTTTTGAGGTATATACAGTACTGGCCAATAATATAATCTTTGTACTTGCATCTCATACAATCGTTTTTTTAAATACTTACCTTTTTTAAACTACGATATGTACAAACATTTCTTATATACCATTTTGAACCTTATTTAATAAGCTAACAAATTAAATAATAGCAATACAATTGGTCGAGTAGTTCTTGATTGGATGTCAATTTTGGTGAGTCACATTGTAGGTAATCGAATTAGATGTAAGTACAAAGGTGATATATGATTTGCCGATATTGTATGTTAAAATTATTACTTATCTTGTAATTACAAAAAAAGTGCCAGAATTTTATGATTCCTGAAACAGTTGTTTAAGTCTTTGTAACAACAACAACATTGTTATTTTACATTGTTTTTCTCTCGCAATCAAAGTGAAAAACAGTTAACTCGAGACTAAAAAGCCATAATGACACTCGAAGTTCATCCACCCTCGCTAAGCTCGGGTGGATAAATGTCGCACATCATAATGGCTTGCTTTAGTCTTTTGTTGAACAATCTACTATTGTCGGTGAAATTGCATCTAGTTTCATCCCTATTTGTTTGTGCACCTTATCTAACCCACTCGTGGGTCCTAGGCCTAGAGCACCATGTCGGTGAACAAGGCCTCCCAGTCGGGCGTCAGGTTGAGCTTGTGCTGCAGCGGGCCGAGGGAGATGAGGTTGGCGGAGCGGCTCTCCGCGTCCGCCGAGACCGACACCGCCTCCTGGTGGAAGGCTGGCTTGGTGCCCGCGCTCACCTGGGGAACACAACGATATCCCGATATAGTAGCACAATTGGTAAAACTGTCGATACATTTTACGCCTAAAAATTGCCTCAGACCGCGACATCACTACCCGACGCGACGCCTACGACGCGGACTGTAGCCCACCGGAACTCTGTTCGGGCTTGTTTTTGATGTATTTGCAAGTCGATGGTCTGATGTGTTTTAAGAGTCTTAGTTTCTGTGAGAGAATGGATGGATGTTGTAATTATAGTATTAAGTTTCTCAGTGCATTGGTTACTACTGTAATGCTGTGAAATTTTCGTTTGAATAAATAAATAACAGTAGTTTTTACTTCTCACGCTAGATGACTTAATAGCCATGTATAGGACGACTAAAAATTGGTGCATTTAATCCCTAGGGACTAAAGTATCACTTTACTCCCTAGGAACTAAAGTACTTTTTCTTTTTAATTTCCTTATAAGTATAAGCCTTGGAAAACCACAAAAACCCAGATACATTTTGCCAGTTGCCAGTGCCCCGTGTACGGGCTGGCTTTCAGACCCAGGCAATACGATCGTGCGGGTTGTCTACATTTGAAAATGGATTTTATTCAGTGATCAAAAACAAATGAAAGTAAACTAAACACCGATGTTTTTTTTTTATGTTAATGAGAAGGCACACGAGCACTCAGGCCACCTGATGGTAAGTGGAAACTGTGACCCATAGACATTTGAATTCTCAAGACTATAATCCTAAGACCTCAAATGCGTTGCCAACCCTGAGGACTAAGATGGAATGCCTCTATGCTAGTAGTTTCACCGGTTGTCTTATCCCCACACCGGAACACAACAATGCGAACACTGTTGCTTGGCGGGTGGTTAATGGATAAGATGGTGGTGGCGATCCGGACGGACCCTGCACAGGGTCCTACCACCACTAATAATGAATATATGTCCTATAATCAGTTAAGACTTCAAAAAGTTCAAAAAAGTAACAATTAAAGTCTGTCAAGGAAGAATGAGCGTGCGATCAAAAAAGCTACAAAAGATTGTTTAATTGATAATTTTAGCGCGCCGTAAAATAACGCGACAAAATAATTCGCAGGGTCCAACTTGCGTGCGCGTTAAAGCGGGTTAATTGACAACGTCATGTAGTATTGAAGAATAACAAAACAGGGTAACAATGGATTTTCATACGGTTAGGTTCCATTAAATATTACTGCCCACAATTTTGGAGTTTAATGAACGGCTTTCACGCCTATTTTAGGGTAATAATTCTAAACTTACCAAGAAAATGTAGTAGTATAAATGATTTTATACTACACTTTGTTAGTAAGTGCATAATTACTATACTAATAAAAGGCGAGAAAGCAGTTCATTAAACCTCAAAAATCAGGGTAGTAATATTGAATGGAATTTCATAACTGCCCTGTTATCAGGGCAGTAATGTCGTATGAAAATCGATTATTACCTCGTATTGTTTTTTTTCATTCTAGATTAATAACTCGTTATTCATTTATTCATTGCAATGACAGCAGATGCTGATGACATCGTCAATCAACCCACTTTGGCATGCACGCAAGTTGGACCCTGCAAATCGGGGCGTATCCACCTTTTTTAACGTCTTTTGGCACGCAAACTGTACGAAGCGTTAAAATTCATAATTTAAAAAAAAACTTTGAAATCCGCAATTTGAACTCCGGATTGTTTTGTCACTTTTTGCAAATTAGTTACGCATCGAGAGCAAAAGGGATAGCAATAGACGTAGTTCGAATTACGGATTTCAAAGTAGAGTTTCAAGGCGCCTTCGTTCTTTCTCGAAATAATTCATTTGTTACTTTTGTATTTTATTTTTAAGTGTAGTATAAAGCAGTATATATCACTCGAGGGTAAGTACAGATCACTAAACTCGTGTGGTTTACGGTCCTCCGCTTTGCGTCGGGCCGAAAGTGCAAGCTATGTTTCACAAATGATTCATTTCACAAACATTATCATTTGACAACCCGCGTTCATTTCCGAAACTGTAAATAGTTCTGGATTTATTTCAGGAACATAGTGTTGAACCCTGTAGGTTAGGTTAGGTTAGTTTTATAAAAATCCTGAAATATTTGTAATTAGAGAAAAGAAGCGGGTTAGCAAATGAATAGGTTGCGAAACGATGCATTTGTCAAAGATTTAACGGGGAAAAGGCAGAGAACCGAATAAACTAAATACACCAATTCTATGAGAAGGTTATAGCAAGTTGTTGAGCTAATTGGGACTGTTCCTTTTTTATCTTAAGAACCATTTCGAGATATGAGGTTTTGAAAAAAAAACAGACATTTACTTCGAAAAAATAATCAATGATTCAAGATATTATCATAAATATACAAATGACCTTTGTTTAGACTTCCTCACAGGCTGAACCTGTTAAAGTCTTGGACTTTATTTATGTAAAAAAAAAAACATCTGTCACTGTAACAGAGCATGTACGGTGACATTGACAGATGACAACTAAACTAACTATCGTCTGACATTTTTTTTGTCTTTCTTGCGTCTCTGATTTATAGATTCAGCCGCGACATGTAATTTACGAGAAGCGCTATCTCAAATTTTCAATAAATTATAAAAAGTGATTGGAGCGATGAATTGCTGAAATATTTCATTCAGTTGCTTAAAATACTTTATATTTTCGATAAAATAATTAAAAAACCGGCCAAGTGCATGTCGGACCACGCACAGTGAAGGGTTCCGTAGCTGGGATGAACGTTCATGGTAGAAAATCTTTTTTTTTTTTAAATCTCAAAAACTACACAGTGTCAAAACAATTTTGGTTGGAAGTATTTTGTATGTTCTACTACTGTAATTTTTATTAGAATGTTCTATTTAACAGTTCAAAAGCTACCCACCCGGACAGAATTTTTACGATTTTAGAAGCGTATAACTCTGCCCTCCTAAGCTAAAACACAGTATGTCAGATTCAATTGCCAAAGTAGATTCAATCTTCTCTTGTTAGTAATAAGGTTTTGATTGCTACAGGAGACTTATTTGGCATACTGCTATTTGGCTTAGCAGGGCAGAACTGTTCTCGCCAACTGTTCACTTACGTAAAAAAGTCACTTAAAAACCTCTGTATCATTTTGGAAGCCCTATCTAAAAATACCCCACACGCTAATGTAACTCAAAAAAAATGTTTTCGTCCCCTAGTTACATGTATGGAGTGCCACCACTAATTTTTTTTTTTCAATTTTACTACATCATATATATAGCGGTCATATTTATAGCGGTTCATAGAATACATCTATCCTCCAAATTTCATTTATATAGTGCCAATAGGCTCCGAGTAAAATGGCTGTGACATACAGACGGACATGACGAAATTCCGGAACCCTAAAAATGGGGGGTTAGCAAAAATAAACGATTGCAATTGTATAGTTGAGCGGCGGTACCTCGAACACGGTGTCCCCGAGCGCCAGCGTGACGCGGCCCGAGCGGTGCACGCGCAGGCTGCCGGCGCGGCCCTCCTCCAGCTGCGCCACGCGGCAGCGGCTGCCCGCCTGCCGACCAGCACCAATACCAATACCAACACCAGTAGGCCAACTCTAATGATGCCTGATTACCAGTGATCGGAATAGGTAGTGCAATTTCGGGTGAATGACCTTAAACATTATACTTAATATGGATAAGACCCCAGATTCCGGGACTCGTATTATTTCACAGAATATTTTCTTGACACGACCTTAATTTAAATTAAATGGGAACATGCGAAAAATCTAATAAAATAATGTTATTGTAAATACTCTTTTACTTTTTGTCATTGCAAGTGTCTACATATTTCCTCGATGCGATATTCTATGCAAGCAAAATTATCGTTTAAATCATATTTTAATAACATTTTTGAATTAAACACAAACTTTAACACTTTGCAAATGTAAACCCGGGGTTACAAGCCATATCCATACTAAACTTACGCACCGAAGTCTCGTGAAATTGCACTACCTATTCCGATCACTGCTGATTACCAAACACCGGATTGACGGGAGCAAAAATGTACCATTGCTAGTGATTCATTCAATATCGACTAACTTTATCGACATCGATAAAAAGCAATTTTTAATCATCATTGTCATAATTAATAGCCAAATTGAATACCTTTTAATGATGTGCAAACCTCTTTATTTTATACTTATCGCAACTATAAACAAACGATATGTGACATTGATTCTGGACTCGAGCCATTTTTCACAACCAATGAAATTACATTGAATAACAATTCATTCGGTACAACAATATTCTTTAGCATTCCGCCTAATTTAGAACATTTTTGTTTTTAGTCTGTTAATAATGCCTCGCAAGAAAAAATATTGTTTATCTTCATGGAAAACTGATCATTCAGATACAGAAGTAAACGTACGACTTAATTTTGTAAGAAATATAAAATCCAAAATTATTATGTAATGAAAAAAGGTCGATAAACTTAGTCGATATTTAATAAATCACTAGCACTGGTACATTTTTAACCCCGTCAATCCGGTGTTTGCTGATTACTGCAGTGCCCGGCCGATAACAAGTCAATCCTGACACCTGTCATCGCGGTACAATATATAACCTAAATACTAGCGACCCGCCAGCGGCTTCGCCCGCTGCTATTTCTTTTTCTTGACATTTTTTTTTATTTTTTATAAAAAGTATCCTATGTTACTTCTAGTACCTCCCAGAATATGTGTACAAAGTTTCATGATGATTCGTCAAGTAGTTTTTGCGTGAAAGCGTAACAAAAATCCACGCTTTCACATTTATAATATTACTAGCGACCCGCCCTCGCTTCGCTCCGGATTAAAGTATTATATATATAAACCTTCCTCTTGAATCACTCTATGTATTAAAAAAAACCGCATCAAAGTCCGTTGCGTAGTTTTCAAGATCTAAGCATACATAGGGACAGACAGCGGGGAACGACTTTGTTTTATACTATGTAGTGATTATTTGTAAGGATTCTTGGGTTTGAGGTTATAATTTGTACTGGAATGACAGGTGTCAAAATTAACTTCTTATCAGCCGGGCACTGTACTGCCTCCCTAAGCCAAAATGAAGTATCTCTGATTCAATGGCCAAAGCATATTCAATCCTAAGCCGTTGTAATAAGGTTACATTTGCTATAGGAGTTTTGTCTGAGATACTGCTTCATGTTAGCAGGGCAGTGTAGTGATCGGCCACCGGTAGCATTTTATGTCACTTTGACGTCAACCGTAATGACTAATATGGATAAGTCGGTGTTGTTCAATATAAAACCACACAATGTTAAAAACAAAGTAAACACATTCGTTCGATAAATAATTATAATTGGCCTGTACTTCATAATCATAATATCATAATACAAATGTAAAACATCGATAATAAGACTCGATAAAAAAATCATACATATTTAATAGGTATACTGGGTGATTTTGGAGTCATGATCAGGAATGGCCAAAAGTGAATAAGATGGTCATACTGAACAACCTTTCCAATGGGACCAACCACGAAATCGCCAAAAAAAACTAGCTGTTCCATACATTAACTCTCAATTAATTCACCGTTACTATATGGAACAGCTGTTTTTTTTTTGTTTTGTGCCATTCCGGATCATGACCCCAAAATCACCCAAGAAAAATTATGCACGAAATTAAAACCAAGTAATACTTTCAACATCCGAGTGACATAAATTGCTACCGTTGGCCGATCATTACTGATTACTATAAAAACACAAACACAAGCAGCAATAAAAACTTGTTTGTTTGTTTTTGGCAGAAACTTTTTAATATTATCCTAATAAACCATCCACACTTACTATGAAGTAGGCCGAGAATATTTTTTATTCTTTGAAAACGGACCAATCAAACCAAACCAAATTGTTAATTTTTACGAGAAGTATTAACGGATCCACCCGATTACTTTGCACCGATCAGCCTGTCAGTCTACATGACGCATATGTAGCGCATTTTTTTTTTGTTTTTTTTTTTTATTTTTTTTTTATGTTAAGGAGAAGGCACACGAGCACTCAGGCCACCTGATAGTAAGAGGAATCCGAGACCCATAGACATTTGAATTCTCAAGACTATAATCCTAAGACCTCAAATGCGTTGCCAACCCTGAGGACTACGATGGAATGCCTCAATGCTAGTAATTTCACCGGTTGTCTTATCCCCACACCGGAACACAACAATGCGAACACTGTTGCTTGGCGGGTGGTTAATGGATATGGTGATAGACCCTGCACAGGGTCCTACCACCACTACCATTAATAAATCCTTAACAATACTAACCGGTGGCTCTTCGCTGGCCTCTCCGGAGGTGGAAGGTTCAGGGTCCGCTGCGGCTCCGCGGCCTGGCAACGAATCTGGTAACTGGAAAAAATACATAATTTCTACTCTTTATTTGACAACACGTTGGCCTAGTTGGGAGTGACCCTGCCTCCCGAAGCCTGCGGTTCTGGGTTCAAATCCCGGTAAGGGCAGATATTTGTGTGATGAGCGCGAATATTATTTTGTTCCTGAGTCTTGGATGTTTTCTATGTATTTAAGTATGTATTTCTCTATATAAGTATGTTCATCGTTGTCTAGTATCCATAGTACAAGCCTAGAGCTTAGTTTGGGACTAGGTCAATTTGTGTGAGATTGTCCCCTGATATTTATTTATTTCATTCCCTGTTTACAGGTACACTATGATCAGGATTCTACGATCGGTGGGTCCAGTTATTAGAGTACGTCAAGTCGTCTAAGTTGAAATGACACGCCCATTTGCCGAAAATAGGATAGGATAGGTCTTTCAAAAATATTACGGGTTTGTAAAAACAGTTTTTCGATTAAGTAATCCGTTTATGAAATATTAAGCTTTAAAGCGCTAATTTTTGTTAGACTCAAGTGCCCAAACCCCGACAGCCAAAACTACAAATACTAAAAATCTGAAAAAAAACCTAAATGAAAAAGCATATAACGAATTTGAAAGGATAACTATCACGACTAAGTAGACATCATTGGTTCTTCAGATACAGCCGATTAAAGTGTTTATACCTACTAAAATCATCTAAGACGGCACCAATTGACTTTAAACAGAAAATTAGTTATTACTTGTTGATTTTTATGTTTGTAGTACTTAACGGCTTCGGAACCCTACACCGAGCATGGTCCAACATGCTCTTGGCCGGTTTTTTATACTATGCTTCAATTTTGAATTACCTGCAACAATATGAGCGTGGGTTGTTCGGCCTTCAGCAGATCGACGACGTCGTTGTCTTCAAACGTCTCATTTTTAAGCGTCGGCGCCGATACTGACGTCACTGGGAACAAACGACGTAACATTCTTTTACTTAACACGTAATTTCAACTCTATTAACAGTTCATCTAAGTCCTCTTTGCAATACATGTTTGAGGAGTTTATTGTTAAAATTGTAAGGAGTTGGCTAGGCTAGATACATGATTGAAGCAATAAAGGTATTTGCCTCTTGCTCATTGCTTTGTGCGTGAGCGAGAGGTGCCTTTACAGTTCTATATTATTGTAATTGTCAATGGGCAGACGATGGACGCAATATGGTGACGAAAGCATAAGATTGATAAGACTTTTATAAAATTTCGAGTAATGTTTATGTATAAAAATATACGGAGTTTTAGTTATACATAATTATATCTGCAAGTGCACAATACCCTTATCCTCCATAGTACATAATTAATTAATATATTAAGAAAGTACTGCCCGCTTGTAAATTTTCCCTATAATAAGTGGATAGTGAACCATAAAAGAAATGGACTGAAAATATTATGATTATTTACTACAACAATAATTTTATATAACTATTCCGCAATTACGTTCTCTTTTTTAACCCAATTGTAGTCATATCTTTATTACGTATATCGTTTGACATGATTTTGACGTAATTTGCATCCGTCGTCCGCCCATTAGTAATAGTTTACGGAGCACAGTCGAGTACAAAGATATGTATACATTTATAGACCTTATTCCAATGGAATTAGGTGAAAAAAGTTTATACACCTCTTTGTACTCGAATTAACGTGCCAAAAAAATGGAATTAGCTTGACCGGAAGCATAAATAATCTATAATGAGGCGCCATTTTTTTTATGCTACATGACATGTAATAGACAAGAGATATCATAACATATTCTCCGCAATGGAGTCAACATAACATTATGAGTGCGTCCAGTGGCGTCCTCAATACTTTTGTTGTGTTTTCTAATAAATTAAAGTATTGTCTTAAAATCTAAGGCCCGTACTAATAAACTGATCTTGGTTTAAATGCCCGTCTCAAGATACGTCAAAGATGACAGTTTTCTATGGTTTGACGTTTACTTTGGCGCATCTTGAGATAGGCTTTTAAACCGAGACGAGTTTATTAATACGGCCATAAGAGCGGTTTACTGTTGTACAAATGAATGCATAATTTACAGAGAATATGACTTAACAACAATTGAACTATGAGTGAGCAACTTTAAGGAAAAAAAAAAAAAAAAAAACATGACAATATCACACAAATTGACTTAGTCCCAAACTAAGCACTAGGCTTGTACTACGGGTACTAGACAACGATAAACATACTTAGATAGAGAAATAAATACTTAAATACATAGAAAACACCCAAGACTCAGGAACAAATATTCGTGCACATCACACATATCTGCCCTTACCGGGATTTGAACCCGGGACCGCCGGCTTCGGAGGCAGATCACTCCCAACTAGGCCAACGTGTCGTCAAAAGTGGCCACCCTTTTCCGTTAAGGTCACTACACGAATGTTAAAGGTTATTAAACTGTGTATTCATTTTGTACAACAGTAAAACGCTCTAAGATTTTAAGATAATACTTTAGTTTATTAGAAAACACAATTGAAGAAACCCACTGTCACTGGACTCTCGGCGCCCTATTAAGTATAATTATGTAATCTTAAGACTAATGATATGTGATAATGAGTTTTTTTGAACTTAAAACTATTTTTTATAAATAATAATCGCACGGTAATTTCGAGTACACTATCAAATGCATCGAAACACCCATAAATAGTTCTGCTGTAGCCGTTCCTGAGCCGAAATACACCTTATATCCAGCCGATCGGAACTGCAGTATTACGCCCCATTTAATCTAGTCGTTCAAAAAAGACCTAAAAGGTTCAACATCTATAATAATAATTAATCTGTAATCTATAACTAAATAATGCTAATTATACTCCATTTTGTTAGGTAATTAGTTAAATGTAAACAAACCAAACCACGTGGCTCTGTTTCGTTGAGCTTTGACGTTTCAGTTACCTGCTGCTGTTGAATGACTAACCATACCACGTGGTAAAGGTAAGTAAAAAAAAAAAAAAAAAACTAATAAGATCAAGTGAAATGTCATTGGGTAGCTCTTAAAAAATATTATGCATACGATTATTTAGATTTGGGGCAGCGTTTTGAATATACAACGTTACAAAATAATCCGTAAAAAAGAAATTACAAAAGTAGTGTCAACCCTTATTAAATAACGTCAGTTCAGTATATTAGGTATACAGTATACTAGGGTTGACACTACTTTCAAATAGACCATTCGTGCGCATTCAACAAGACACCAAGTTGCAACCTTTTTTTTTATTATTATTATTATTTTATTACTTTCTTAGGATGATTGTTTACCGTCGCACGCAAACTAGGGATCCACTGAAAATCAGCGTTGCAGCACATGTGCCGCAACGCATGCTGAGTGGGCCCTATTGGCGTCAGGGTGCAATACCACCAATGTACTGTAAAATTTCTTATGTTTAAGTTAATTAAGTTGGTGGAGGTGCGCTTTTGATTCCAATAAATTTTTTTCTTTCTTTCTTTCTTAAATATATTTTTTACGGATTATATTGTAACACGTTGTATTGACCTCTATATTAATAATTTCCGCTCGAGTTACAAGTACCTCAATAAATGGAGTATTGAATTCCAACTGCCATGCTTACAAGATCTTTATTCCGCCTTATATATTTACGAGATTAGGTTAAAAAAAACGTGCCTTTCACATTTAGCTCCTTTTTATAACGACCAACATAACAAGCGTTTATTGCGGACTCAAGCACTGCATCTCGATTAAGCATTAAGTATTACTGAATGCCAATTGCAGAAAGCTAAGACCATTTTCAGTCTGAGCTTCAGTTTAGTTCGGCTGTGTCAAAAACAGGGACCCGCCCGCCCATTCACCGATAAAAGCCTTTGAAAGACTAACCTGTTAATAGAATACCCCACTAAAAGAATAAACTCTTGGAAAGAAATATATGACTAAGCTATTTGTTAAACTAACCATTTACTATAGGGAAACCTTAACAGCTAAATCACAGATAACCCTTATTAATAGCGCTTTAAAAAGCATATCGAACGGCTTTTCTAAGTAAAACCCTTATAAAACCCATTCGAAACCCTTGAATGGGATAGCGGGTTTTAAAAGCAAATCGAACGGCTTTTTTAACAGCTGGTTCCTATATTCAAACCGCGGATAGATTTGGTTACTTCGAGTCAAAGTGGCAACTGACAAATTTTGACTCGAAGTAACCTAATCAATTCGCGGTTTGAATATAGAAACCGGACATAACTAAAACCCTTATAAAAACCCATTCGAAACCCCTTGAATGGGATAGCGGGCCGGTCCCTGGTTCAAAATACATGGAACTGTAAATCTTAAAGTGACAGGTAGCGCAACGTATTACCGTAAAAGCTTTGTGTAGGCTTTATGTAATGGTGCCATTACAAAAAAAAAAATCTTCGACATCTTTATTTTGGTTAAATTAGTGATAATTGGAATTAAATGTTTTTTAAAAGCACGTGCTCAAGTCCGCGATAAGTTTTGGGGCCTAGGCACGTCTCAAGTGGTCTTACTGGTGCAGTCCCCGTGCTCCCCGGGCTCGGCCTTCACAACGACTTCCTGCTTTACCTGCGTCCGTGCCGGCATTTTCCATACTACAAACGGATAAAATAATAAAGGAGCTGTAATTAAAAAAACATAATACATCTGAAAGGGAACACAAATGGGTTTAAAATGGAGTTAGTATGATTAAAGGTTTCCAAAGGATTCATGTTGTCTGTCATAATTATTTTAAGCCATAATTTTAGCAAGTTATAATTTTTTAGGATTTTTATTTATAGCTAACCTAACCTAACCTAGCCTTCCAGCGATCTTAATATCACGAGATGTCACACCAATTGACCTAGTCCCAAACTAAGTTCTAGGATTATAAGGAGAAATACAACTCTGTTTTAAATCGAAATGCAGACTAATTAGTTTTCCAAAGGATTCATATTGTGTCATAAACTTGTAGGTCGACAATCGCGTCGGGGTCACCAATGTAGTAAGAGAGGACAAAAGAGAGATCTCTCTCCAGGCGGGTGTTATGCCTGGGGACCGAAGTCCATTTGGATGAAGTTGGAAGTTGTATATAAGTCAACCGACTGAAGAAACTTCGTTAGCGCGATGTAGCGCACTGTCAGAAATAGTTGCGCTGTCTGGCGCTGGTGGCGCTGGCGAGTTGTTTTGTTACAAGTTGTCTCTAGATGTCGCTAAGTCGCCACAAACTCATAATTATAGCAATTCATAACCATTTTTTTAGAAACTAACTTTTTATGGTTTTTTATAAATCAAACCTAACCTAACCTAGCTATGTCTAAAGTTTCATTCTATGGAACTTGCTAACTATGTAAACAAGCCGCCATACTAAAATTGACATTAGATGTCAATTTCAATATATTGTTTGTTTACATAATTAGCAAGTTCCATAGAATTACAGTATACAAGTTACTTAGTTTAACAAAATCTGAAAACTTTACGGTTACCTACAGCGATATAAAAATTATGACTACTTATCAATAATTATACTCCATACCAACTGACTTGCCTTATTTTGTAAACACTTTCATAACCTCAAAATGCTCTCTTTTCGCCAAAAATTTCAATGCTGTCATTAAAAAACCATCCATGATGTAAAATCAGGAAAACAGTGGGCAAAATTTGGTCAAAACACACACAGCATTTGGACAGCAAAACCTGTGATGGTGAATTAGTTTCAGGGTTTTATATTATCATCCATCATTACATCAGCCAGAAGACCACAGCTGATCAGCAATGCGGCCTTCCTAAGAATCCCTAAGAGGACAGTTACTGTGCCACTCGCAAATATCGCTCGCTATATAGAATCAAAAGTTGATAAAATTTTAAAACTTCTTCTAATGTTTAGATTGTTGTTTTCGGCATCCTCATTTTATTTACGTAAATAAATAAATAAAATAAATAAATAAATAAATCACAGGACAATCTCACACAAATTGACCTAGTCCCAAACTAAGCTCTAGGCTTGTACTATGGGTACAAGACAACGATGAACATACTTATATAGATAAATAAATACTTAAATACATAGAAAACATCCCAATCTCAGGAACAAATACTCGTGCTTATCGCACAAATATCTGCCCTTACCGGGATTTGAACCCGGGACCGCCGGCTTCAGAGGCAGGGTCACTCCCAACTAGGCCAACGTGTCGTCGTAATATTTGAATTGCATGATATTGGCTTTAGGTAATTAACGAAATAAATGCAAATTTCTTAGTAAGGTCCTTATATTTTAAACATGGAACAACAGCTGTGACGTCGTTCCTGTCGTCGATTTTGTATAGTGTTTTTGCAGGGGGTCTGAACTATGACTTTTTAAAGCTTCATATCTTATGAAATAATTACACGACAATTATTTCACGTATACAGTTATTCCTCTCTTTCATAGCACTTTCCAGAGAGCGCAAGAAAAAAAATGCATGTTCCCTATTCAAGTGGAAAATTGTTAAGGATAAACGATAAATTAGGACGAGTAACAAATTAGAACATGGCGTCTATTCCTGGGTAATACACCGATTTAGGTTATCGTCTTTCCTGTGGACACTCCGGGAGTTAACGTTTGTAAGGCTTCAATTTCTGGCTAAGCCCGTTCCCGCATAAACGGCGTCAGGGCAGCTTGAGACCTGTCATATAAAAACATAACTTATGTGCATACAAGCTTTAAGGCATAGCATATCGAAAGCGAAACGCTGTCTTTAAAGTACATTTCCAAATTTGAATTTTGACAGAGCTACGAATCTATGTATGCATCACTACATTTTGAAATTGACTAATATTATTTGCATCGTTATTCTTATTATTTTTTTATTAATTATATTTTAAATCATCAATAAGACCCATTTAAAAATATAAAACATGCATGAAGCCATAAATGGCTTCCTACAATAAAGGGTTAACTATTGACCACAGGACATTTGGTGGTGGTAGGACCCTGTGCAGGGTCCGTCCGGATCGCTACCACCATCTTATCCATTAACCACCCGCCAAGCAACAGTGTTCGCATTGTTGTGTTCCGGTGTGGGGATAAGACAACCGGTGAAATTACTAGCATAGAGGCATTCCATCTTAGTCCTCAGGGTTGGCAACGCATTTGAGGTGTTAGGATTATGGTCTTGAGAATTCAAATGTCTATGGGTCTCAGATTCCACTTACACGTGTGCCTTCTCCTTAATATATAAAAAATAAAAATAAAAAAGAACAGGAAAGACAATTTTTGTTTTTAAGAGTGAGTTTGACCCTCGTATGTCTGTTCCCCTATTGCCATCGTAGTGTATCATTACCACAGATCTTTTTATATTGACAGTAAAGTGGGCCAGTTTTAAACGATACGATTGCTATAAGGGGTATTGGGGTAGTGGAAACTCCAACGTAGCTATGGAACACGGGTCTATAGCGGGTGTCATAATCATTGTTTCACCTAATGTGTTATGGTTTTTTCCACATTTACTATAAAACTAACCTACCCTAACATAATTAATTTACGCAACAGATATTTCAAAAACACTGAAATTTCAGCCTATAACTTCTTTTCAAATGGTACACCTAGATAACAGGTCAGTTCAACAAAAGCCGAACTAGGTGACTACCGGCAAAATTTATTAGACAACATTGCGCTTGAAAATATCTGACAAGCTCTTTTGCCTCCGGTAATAAAGAAGTGTCAGATATTTTTAAGGATCTATTACGTTTATATTTTTTAAATATTTATTTTATTTCATAATAATAAGTGACCATTAAAATACTGTTCTGTAGTCCAACATCTCAATTAATAAGAAACAAGTAACCCCGCTGGAAAGTCATAGTCATATATTTACGTTTAAATGTGCTTCGTTATAATCGCTCAACTATCTTAATCGTGATATCTTATCGGCACCCTTGAAATAGGTGCCGTTGAGGAGTTCCGGTGGTCTTCATCATCAGGTCCACTTCGCCAAATGATACTTTCTTTTTAAATCAAGTCGGTCCCACGGTCTAGGAGTAATCGGGAAACATACAAAAAAACCGACGAATAGAGAATCTTCTCCTTTTTTGAAGTCTGTTAAAAAGGGTGTTAGGCATTCGACCAAGTGATACATCAGGTCAAAAATAAACGGGCGGATCAACTTTCTGCTGTTGTTATTCTGTCCCGTAACCCAGGAGACAACAGTGATGGAGTTCCTTAGAGATATGGTTTAATATTATGCTTGAAAGAAAACCTATAAAAAGTGGGATTGTAATTGCCGCAAAAACTGTTGTTTGGTGGATTAAATACACTTCCGCAAAAACTGTTGTTTGGTGGATTAAATACACTTTAAAATACAGGTCCAAAGAAAAGGGGATTGACCCTTTTACAACTCTTTAGAACCAAATATGTATTTGAATGGTCTCTTATGGAACACGAGGGTAAGCTCACCTCCGGCATCCAGGGGTAGTTTAACGGGCGCGTCCTTCTCTTCAGACCCCTTGAAGTCCTCCTCCTCACTGGGCTCGTCGAGCTCGGCTGTTCCCATCACATTCCTGATCTTCTGCTCTTCAAGCTCTTTGTCGATCTGCAATAGATCACTTGAAAAATTAGAAACAGGGTGCCAGGACAGAGAGCTAATATTATAAATGCGAAAGTGTGACTGTCTGTCTGTTTGTTACCTGTTCACGCTTAAACTGCTGAACTGATTTAGATGGAGTTTGGTATGGAGATAGTTTGAGTCCCGGGGAAGGAAATAGGATACTTTTTATCCCGGAAAATTGTACAGTTCCTGAGAGATCAAATGTGATTACCGACTGAGTTAAAACTATTTCGCGTACTTTGATATGCACTTAACTGGTTCACTAATATGTTAATAAAATGTTGCATAAAATTGACAGTCATAAATTCGTTTCGCATAGCAACCCTTGGCAGAATCATCATTTCGCAGAAGTACTTTTCGCATACATTTCTTAGGTTGCCGTCAAATTGCACAATTTTCATTAGCATAATTAATACATACATACATACATAAAGTGACGCCTTTATTCCCAGAGTGGGGTAGGCAGAGCTACAGAATTACCAACAACTCTAAAAAACTTGTTGATAATTCTGTAACCACATTTTGCACAATCAGGCTAAGATGTTTACCAGTGTATTAGTGACAGGTCGCAAGCCCATCGCCTAACAGTACTACAAGCCCTTACACAACCACAACCACACGGAAAAAATAATCGCATCCTGTTTACTATCCCGTGTAGTTCCCGGGTTAGAATAGTGCCTCTCCATGTCTTCCCGTGGATGTCGTAAGAGGCGACTAAGGGAAAATAAGAGCTTGTAGTGCTGTTTAGCGATGGGCTTGCAACCTGTCACTAATATACGGGTAAACATTTTAGCCTGATTGTGCAAAATGTGGTAACAGAATTACCAACAAGTTTTTAGAGTTGACGGTATTTCTGTAGCTCTGCCTACCCCAGTCTGGGAATGAAGGCGTGATGTTATATATGTATGTAGATATGTAAAATATCCTACTCCACCAATTGCAATTAGGCCTGGCGCTTCGCCGGCCGCTGTTTAAATTTAAAATATAATTCAGTAAATTGGCCACATCAGGAACCTATATCGCCGTCGTATATGAAACTGCAATATCGCGTAACTGTTCTAACAAATTAAATGAGTTGCAAATACTCCTTAACAAGGAAATCAGTAAGGCACAATTAAATTTGTTAGAACAGTTACGCGATATTGCAGTTTCATCGAGAAAATGGAGTAAATCTACCAGAACTTTGGGGGAGACCATCACTGCAGAGAAGAAGCGCCTCAAGAAACTCTAGCAATTTTCTTTACCCATAAATTAAAAAAATAACCATTAAATAAAAATGTAGTGAATACAGAATGTAATTTTAAAACATGATGTTTACAACCCATCTGGCATTTCATTATCATAGTTCGTCAGTCATTTATTTTGTAAGCACGACGTTACAGCGGCAACGTGCTAGAGTGAATAAGCTCGTTGATAGAGTATTAACTACACAAGGTGCTTGCGTGTACCCTTAGAAAAAAAAATACAGACACAACTAAATCACATATCACCTTTAGCCGCTACCTTATTAAGGTAGGTATGGTTATCATGAGATATTATTACCAGTGAAAGGCTATGTCTTCCTCTTTTCGAGCTCTGAGCTTGAGGTGTTGCCACCGAAAATATTTACAAGAATTTAGATCACTGTCTATGAAACCTACGGAAACACTCATAAACACAAATCAAAATATTCAAAAGCATCAATTCATTCACACTATTCAGTCACCAAAACTGGTGTCAAACAAAATCAGCCATGTTAAAAAAATTGCGAAGCAAGATAGTAAGAAGGTAAAGATACCGCCATCTTTATTTCTATGTCTTTCAGTATAAATCAGTCACTTTTACTTTTACTTTTTTTAATGTCTAGGTAAATACTTTGTCTACAGTATAACTATTCATGATGCTCTTTATTTATTTATTTGAAATTCCAACAGCACATAAACATTATAAGTTTAGATATACTAGAGGGTACAGGCACGCGCCAGCATTTAAATAGAGTAGCACAACAAATCGTGAATACTGGATGTACCTTGACAACGTCTTTGACTCTGATGGTGGGTTTCTGTAGGGTCACCGGCGCCTCCGCGGCGCGGTTGCTGTACGAGGAGCGGCTAGACTGCCTCTCTGTCGCCCCCAAACCTAAAAAGAGTCGAAAAAGGTCAATCAATTTTTCTTTGTACCTCTTTGCCATGGTGACGTCTCGGGTTGTTCCATCTATTCCAACTGGCTATCCCAACCAGTTGGGATACATGGAATTTTTTTCACTCTTCCCAACTTGAGAAAAGATTGTACAGTAATTCATACATATTATACAGTTATGTTAGATGTATAATATGTATGAAGTAATCTTCAGCTATGTTAGCCAGTTGGGATATATGGAACAACCCGACGTCTCTTGGGTCACTCTATAAATCCATGATGTTAAGGTATGTACATATAAATACACCTAGCATCAGTTTTTGTGGCAATTACAAACTTATTTTTATGGGTTTTTTATATTAAATATGTTTTCTAAGAAGTCTATTTTACTGTTGCCTTCTGTTTTACAAGACAGAATAACAACAAAAAGTTGATCCATCCAAAAGATATTTGCTCCTGTCTGCTATTACACACTATAAAATTTAAGGTTCATAAGATAACTAAATAAATAAATAAATATTCACTCACAAGTTGACCTTGTCGCAAACTTAGCTCTAGGCTTGTACTATGAGTACTAGACAACGATAAACTTACTTATTGTCTTATGACCCAGAAACAAATACTTGCACTCATCACACAAATATGTGCCCTCCGCACATAGCTGTACATCCGCGACTGCTACCTTCATATACAGGATCACTACCAACTAAGCTATTGTGTTGTCATTATTGTGTGAATCAATGCTAATCCAAATAGGTACTAATGCAAAATCATGCACTTGCTTCATAATTTTTCCTACCTAGTTCTAAAGCAAATAGGTAGACATTTACCTTCAGAAAAGACCCCACTGGATTTAATGACACTGGGCCCATTCCTGTTGCTTTTGATTCTATCAAATTTCCGGTCTCTCTTGCCTTTATCCTCTCTCCATTGGTCTCTAGCAGTGCCTGCAGAGGGGCTGCAAGCAACATTTAAAAAGATCCTTGGTAAATATCATAAAAAATGAATCAATGCTTTAGTTTATGCGAGTAATGTGTGCATACATGCCACTAATCACAAAATTAAAATGCAAGGCAGTTTAGCTCAAGTTTTCTTAACAAATATGTCGAAAGGTTGTGTAAAGCAAGATTTAACTGCATGCAAAATTAAATTAAATTCATTTCTATGCATTTCACCAAATCAACCACAACATCAAGGGCTATTATTTCGTAGTAAAGTATATGAGAGGAAGACCGAGGAGAAGTTACCTAGATAAAGAAAACGGGAGGGTGCATGTTGCAATTTATATAATACATTGGTGAATAAATTAACTCAACTTGTGAAATACAAAGTTGTGAAGAACTGGCGGAAAGAGAACATTGAAAGAAATCACGAGAGAGAGAGAATAGCCAGTACTTTGAAATGTAAACAGACACCATGAACTTTTAAGACTTAGTTTCATTGTGATTTATCCCGTATGCTTTATAACTTTGCATTGCGTCGTTGCAATAGCTCCCAAACCAATAACGAGAATACCAACTCGTCAATATATCGCTACTAGCATGCGGGTTAGCGACCGATGAAACCGAGCCTTTAGTCTAACTTGACTAAAGCCATAATACCAGGCCTTCCATCGTTGCCACAAGCATACAAATCGCAACTCTGGTCAGTAAACCTATCATAGATATCTAAGATATAAACACTTACCCTTTATTCTTATTTCTAGCTACGTTTAAATTCGGCGTGAACACTTTCTTATTTGGTTTTGCACCTCCCAGTGTAAGGTCGCGTGGAGGCTTGAACGTTGCAAGCCTCTGCTGCGGGTCGGTGCCCAAGCCGTTAGATGTAGACGGCTTTTCACCATTATTAGCCATTATCTGTAAAAACTACAAACACTGAATACTGAAGCTGAAGCACAAGAACACGCCGCGATTGTTATGAAAATCAACCATCTGTCAATAAATCATTAGATAGGTAATGTCAATGTCGTGACATCTCACTCAACATTTATACAAAGACAAAGAAGCGTTCACATTTTAACCGAATCTCCCCTTCATACCGCACTTTAGCAAATCTTTTTTATCTTTTAAATATATACTTTCGTCTGTTATTGTATATCATAAAAAGAAGAAGAAAACTTTGTGACAATATTGGCAAAGGGCGAAATTATAAATTTCCAATACCCCATTCTTTTCACTCACTTCTTGAACATAATTATCAAAAGAAGAATCCGTCTCTACATAGGTCCAGCTAACATTTCTTCGAGTTTCAACATTCAAAGGCCCCGACCGAACGCTGATAGTCTATAATATCTATGAAACGGAAGTGTTTTTGTTACTTTTCAAATAAAAACGTTGTTGTCTGTGCTAAACTGACAATTTTTGAAGTTGAGTATTGTTTTGCAACGGACTGCAACCGACAAGTCGAATTGTTGTAATTGTAAAGCGAAGGCGTAAGCTTTAGAAGCAAATTGTTGGATTAAATAGTTACTCATTGACAAATCTCATCATGTCTGAGTTGTTCAATATTTTTGGAGACCATCTAACGCGGCAGCCCACGAAAAATGTCGCGCGTCAACCGTTACACAATATTGGTATGTTATTTTCCCATATTTTATACAGTTCTTGATTAATAAAGGTGCTTTAATGCTTATTTTTTACACTTGCAATATGTTTTTCGTACAGAAAACATGGGAAAGACTATTTCTAATGGTCCTATCAAGCCAAATGAGCCTGTGAAAAAAGGCGCGGAGCCGAAAAAGTCGTTCTTATCGAATACTGGTAAAGCGCTGCAGAGTACCCCTATGCGGCAAGCCTTCACGCCGCGAGCGGTCAACGTCGGAGCGCTGATCTACAGTGACGCTGACGCCAGGTCTGACAACGCCGTCAATTTCGAAGAGCTGGAGTTCACGCGACCTGTTTATAGATATGGTAAGTCTATTAAAAATGGCATACTCTTTCTTGCAATGTCAGCCGCGTTCACATATTTAATGATTTTTCCAGTTAAAACAATTGCATACTGTTGAAACCGGCTGGAATTATAGACAGTAACTCTTATTTTGCTAAAGCATAATTCCCTTAGTTGCTGGTAAAAAATATTTAATTGTAAATTTATTTGCAATCTGCAAGACATTAAATAGTGATTAAAATCTATCATGCAATATTAAGAATCAAAGGAAGACATGTGGAGCATCTTTGAAAACACCAGGACTGGATTTATGTGATTTTACAGATGCGATTTTACAGTTGAAATGCTTTACTTCTACAAATTTTGATGCGCAACTCGAAAGTTAATTTCAATATTCAACAAATGTATGAGCTACATTCTTGTTTTTATTATTCAACCTGAAACCGGCAACTGTTTTGTGAATTTTGCTGTAAGAGGTTTAGAATATTGCATATTCACAAATTGTTTTGACATCTAAAAGATATGAAAAAATTATAATTTTTTGCTGTAAAAGTGTTCTAAAAAATTTATGAATTACTTTTTACCACCTGTATATTATAATTTTTTTGTGTAAAAGAATATTTTTCTTGGTAAATATTTTATAGAAAATGGGCTTAAAATTGTTTTTGACTTCTACTTAAAACTCTTGTTTATAAAATTAAAACAATAATAAACATCAGTACAAAATCAATCCATTACCCTAAAAGAACATTCAAAAAATGAAAATGAAATAGCAATATGTAATGTTTTAGAACAACCTAAATCTCGCATTATATTGACATTATATTTGACAAAAATAAAAAAGTAGCTCATTCATTTGTAACTCATTTATTCAATCATTACTGAAATTATATTTTCATGATCTGCATTAAAACTTATAAGAATACTGCTATTTTAACTGTAAAATCACGATAAGAAGCAAAACCAGCAAAATTTATATGCGGGAGGTCAAAAAGTACCAAGTTCTAGTCTCTTCTGATTACAATATATTCCATAAAATTAAGCTTAAAAATGTACAAAAAGACATCCAAATTTTGAGCATGGATCTGTGCTTAAGCCTCCGATGGGCTAAAGCATTAGTAACTTATCAATATTTTCCAGATAATTACCACAAAGACCTGCTGGACTATGCACCCCTGCCAGAACCAGATATCAAGAGGCTATCCCTCTCTCCGCCGAAAACACCAGCACCTGACACGCGGAACTGCACGGTGGACTTTGATTGCTCCTACCAGGATGAATTCTTCACAGGTATCATGCTACACATATTTATCCATATCCCATTAACGCCTATGGCAATATTTTTAGAGATGTTACAAAAAACATACATAATTTAACGGCACCAGTGTTCGACACTAAGCAGACATGCACAAATAATCGACAGAAGCTTTTAATTCAAAGATCATGAGCTGGGTACGAATCTGAGCGGCTCAGCCTGAGGCATGCTCGCCCGGCGCGGCGAGCTGCTCGCGAGCCAAATTGTTGCACATAAACATACGCGGGTGAGATAGCGTGCTCACCGCGAGCCGAAATTCAATAATCCATCGGACACGATGACAGCCGTGGCTGCGTTTATCATAACTCGCTGAATTATTAACAAAAAGAAGAAGAAATCGCTTCGGTGCTGGAACGGCTCAGCAACTTTATCAAATTTGTACGCGCCTCGCCCACAGATAAGTTAAAATTGGTCGTTCTGCCCGCGGCTCGCTAAGACACACGTCCAAATTCCGCGAGGCACGCACACCGAGGTGCCTTTGAGCACGGCCAAAAGACCGACTCCCGGTGGCGCTGCTCGCGCACAGCGCGTGAGCGCGTATGAATTTGAGCAAAATAGGTGAGCTGTGCGTGCCTCAACCCGAGGCTGCCGTAATTCGTACCCACCTACAGGGTTATAAATTGATTGTTGCAAAACAAATGAATAATTCGAAATCTTCTTTGAATAAGAGTCAGTGTCGAACATTGGTCCTTTGACGAGAACTGGTGCTGTTATGTCATACTTGTTTGATGACATAATATCCAGTTGGTAGTGACCTTGCTTATGAAGCTAGCAGTCCCTGTCCCAGGTTCAAATCCCAGTAATGTTGTTGTTACTGTGACTTGGATTGGCTGCTTCCTATGTATTTCTCTATACAAGTATTGTCTAGTACCCATAGTACAAGCATAGAGCTTTGTTTGGGACTAGGTCAATCTGCTGATATTTATCCATACTTCATTCAGGCTTATGGCAATACTTTTAAAGTAATTAAGACAAACTTAATACATGTACCTGGATATAGTTGATGTATAGACTGAAAAATACATACATATACTTGTGCTTATTACTAGTTCAGTTAGTGGTGGTAAGACCCTGTGCGGGCTCCATCCAGATCACTACCATCTTATATATTAACCAACCGCCAAGCAACAGTGTTCATATTGTTGTGTTCCGGTGTGGGGAAAACACAACCGGTGAAATTACTAGTTTAGAGACATTCCATCTTAGTCCTCAGTGTTGACAACGCATTCGAGGTCTTAGGATTATAATCTTGTGAATTCAAATTTCTATGGGTCTCAGATACCACTTAACATCAGGTGGCCCCTAAGTGTTTGTGTGACATCTCATTATTATAAAAAAACCTTTTATATGTGTCACAATTTCATTATCATGACTTATAATATTTCTGTTTCAGATGACTTCTCAAATGAAAGTATCCCTGATCCAAATGACAGTGACCTCGGCTTGCCTGCCATTTATTGATGCTATAATAATTTAATTTGTATTGTGTGATTGTATTTTTGACTCAGTATTAAGTATTTGTCGCTAATAAAGCGTGTAGAACTCGTACTTTTTATACCTTTTCAATTTTAGTTATATGAAGGCCTTTGCGAATAAAATATTCCTAATTGTATTTTTGAAACTACTGAATATGAATGCAATATAATTCTTACTTATTCTGAACGAGTGAGATGGTAAATTATTATTGTAGTTAGTTTAAAGTGGTAAACAAGCCTACCCCACTCTGGGAATGAAGGTGTGATGATATGTATGTAAAGTATGTCCAAATAATAGGGACTCCCTTCAGGGCAGCAAGTAATTCAATATCCATAATATTAAAATGCAAACCATTGCAACATTTGCAACAGCCTTCAGTTTAGTTTTAAATCAAATTATTAAGTGTTTATTGATATGTTATTATCAATACAATTTAAATTTTATAAATTCTTTGTGAAGGTAGCAGTAACTTAATTTTTAAACACCAACTGGGCTATTGCTTTAATTCTTAATTAGACATAGGTACATGATGGAATACATTTTGTGGATGTTTTTAAAGCTGTTTATCTATACTTTTCTTTTTAATAAAAAAAAATGCTAAAATTGAGTTTGGTATAGAAAAGATCATGTAAATTAGTTTAAAGCTATGCAAAATGAGTAGACTCCAGAATTGAACCAATCCTGAAGTCTAGTTAAGTAAAATTTAAACATATTTAGTGTAATATTAGGTCTAGATTTGCTAGGCTATGATCATAATTGATAAGCTAGGGTTATGTATATGTTTTTATTGATTTTCTAGCCTATCTTACTAGCTTGTGATAATTAATGCTTATGATTTTCAAATTAAACAAATGATTTCATAGAAAATATATTTTATTTATACATTCTGCAATATAATATCTTAAACTTGAAAATAATTTATAAATAATGTTACTACAATCAAGTTAAATTAAGTTAAGTCTTAGCTAAACCACCATTTTCAGGGTTCTGCGCCCAAAGGGTAAAAACGGGACCCTATAACTGAGACTGCTGTCTGTCTGTCTGTCCGTACGTCACCAGGCTGTATCAGATGAACCGTGATAGCTAGAAAGAAGAAATTTTCACAAAATTATTTCTGTTGCCGCTTTAACAAAAAATACTAAAAACAAAAAATAAATATTTAAGGATAAAACAAACGTGTTTTTTTGCCGTTTTTTTACTCGATCTTAATACAGACACCGTAGTTGTATAGATAAGGAAATGGAACCCTTCGTGCGCGAGTCCGTCTCGCACTTGGCCGGTTTTTACTCTTAATTATCTTGCTGAAGCTAATAATAGGCAAACAAGTAAATACAAATTATTAATAATATTTTTTATTTCTGCTACCTTCAGTTTCATACTAAACTCCTGTTTAGTAGACACGGCGACGCTACATAAGTTGGACTTTTGTATGAGGCAGAAATGTCGCAAGTCGCGAGCTTAAACCCTTCTGGGCTGTAGCATGGTCGCCTTTATCGATGTGATGTGGATAAACGTGAATAGCATATCTATCAGTTTCTGGCCAGTGTGTCAGTGAGTAAAAAATACATCCCCACGTGTGTACCATTTTGTTAACGTGACTGCATATTCATGCCAAATAACAGCTTTCTAGTACCAGTCTGCGGACAGACATGGCGAAACTATAAGGGTTCCTAGTTTGACTATGGAACCCTAAAAAAGGGAACATTATGGTTAGTCCGTGGTATTCTAGTCACAAAATAGTATGAATAGGCCAAATGGATGAGCTGTTTTGGGTCTTTTATCAAGAAGAAAGCTAGTTAAATTGGGGTGGTGCTTAGCTAGGTTTAATCAAAATCGGTTAGGCTGTTTAAGAGCTGGAACTGACAGTAGATTAAGGAGTAATATTAAGGTGGATACGAATTAGAGCAGCCTCGGGTTGAGGCATGCACGGCTCACCTATTTTGCTCAAATTCGTACGCGCTCACGCGCTGTGTGCAAGCAGCGAGCATAACTATTACGGCAGCATTAAAGTGGGCCACATTTGTGACATCTGATTGTAACATGGTTCCCTGAATGTGTCAATACTATTTATGAGGATGTGTTTGTAATGTTATGAAGTACTGTCATGATGTGATCCATTCTGCACGCATGATTCACACTGTCCACATTAAGGTAACAAGTCCTGTAGATTTGCCATTCAGCCCCATCTGATGGAGGCCTATAGTGTGGACCCACCATTAGTAAGTGTTTGAAATTATGAAGTGGGGCTGTCGTAGGGAATTATATTATTTCCTCACTATCGATTAAATCATAATCAGCATTGTAAATAACTACACAACACCAACTCTATGTTAAATATTTCTTTCCAAGGAAAGCCACCTTCTTCTCAAATGCAGGAAAAGTGATAGGAGTGTCCTCCTTGTAAAATGGGTTCAGCATTAATTTAATATATGACTCGTAGACGTCTGTGAAGAAGTTCTTTATGCCATCTTCATTCCTCGCATCGTGTACCATTATGAAACGCATCTGCAAATAATTAAATTATTAACATTAAAATTTAAGAAATAGAATCAACTCTAATACTCTCTGTATTATAAGTAATAATATTAAATATCACAATGGTAACTCAAAAGCACTGATTAAATAACTTCACTTAGTTATTATGTGGTTAAGAGAAGTTTGAAAATGCCAGAAGAGAAATACCAATTTCAACGGGTTTCCTGTCCAGTGTGGTATGTTTATCAATTGATTGTGATCAAAATTTGACATAACATTACACACACGCAGAAGTTGGCATTAGACATACAATGATGAAACTACTCTTGTATGTGGACAGTGAACCTGTTAAGATTTAACAAACGCATACCGACGGTTAACCACCAATACCTCCTAAGCTCCTAACTGAAATTTTTGGTCAAACAACTTTTTTTCGCAATTCGTGACAAATACCATCTAACGCACACAATAGAAATACCTCCTATTTAAAATAAACTATATTTGTGGTGTGCTTTTATCCTGGCAATACCTGATCGAACCTAAAGTTAAGTTAAAGTAGTAAAGTTTTTTGTGTCTACTGTAAAGTTTTAACATATTGAGATAGGAGGGATTGGCGGTTAACCGTCGATACCTAGTTCCTTTCTTAGAAATTTCAGTGAAAATATGGCTAACTTTGTAGAGTACTACACCTCAAAGTCTTACCTGACTAGCAGTGACGAAGGCAGACACAAACCACTGGTTAAACTTGTCCACTGACTTCAAATATGTGCTAGTGACTTTCCACATATGTTCATCTACTAGATCTAAAGCTGCATGAGCTATAAACTGGTTCAAATGTCTGTTGTCTTCTTTCTAGAATAAAAAACATAATGCCAGAACTTCATTACGGACGTTTCTTTACGTTTACTTCATGGGAATTACAATAAAAAATTACCTTAACCTCCTTTGGAACTGGGATAAAATCTTTTTCGAAAATTGGATTATCTGAGTGACCTACAATTACGAAATAGTAAGTCCCTGCCATTTTTGAGTGTATATGACAAACTTTTTAATACCTATTCCTACTAATAAGAACCAATAATAATTTATTTTCTAAATATTTACGTACGCCTTCCTCTGAATACCGTTCCGAACATTACCGTACTTAAGTTTAATTGTTTTGTTCTTGTTACACGTAGAGTGCGTAGAGTGTTACTACGCTGTATCACTTATCCTGATGCCTATATTTTCTTTAAATCCCCTGAAACATACATTATTTGTAAATAAAAACAATCATGGTTAATGTATAGATAAATTAAATTAAAGTTCAATTCCGTTATTGAAACCGAGAAAATGATACAAACCTAGTTTTGGAACAGACTTGACGTCTCCAAGTTAGGTCATAATACGGTCAAAACCATGTCAAAACATAAATATATTTTTTAAAATTTGTTCAAGTTAAGAAATTTATAGAAAAGTTTTATAGAAGATTCCAGGAGATGTAAGGAAATTAAAGTTAAATTGATAAAAGATAAAAAGATAAAAATATTTTGGCTAAAACAATTTATGCTAATAGACTTTTCTCACCGTTAAAAAAAATTTTGGCGGCAAACCTTAGCATTTTGAATATTTTGCATAATTTGCACATTCCTAGTTGCAGCTTGCAAGTTACATATTTTAAGTTACAGCGATGGATAGTAAGTTTCTATAAACAATTCATTCTATCACTGATTGAATTCTCTTCTTTTCAACCTAACAACAGGTAAGTTTGTTTTAATTTATAGATTCGTGGTCAACGTCAATAGAAAAATTAATGCTGTGGCGGGCTGGTACTTGGCAAAAATATGACTCATTTACAACGAGCTGGACACTGCGACTGGTCACTGACCTATTTCTTATTACGGCGAATACAAAGATATTTGAATCTATTAACCTGTACAGAAAAATAAAAGGAATCTATAAAGGAGACATCTTGATATTGATTGTGAGCAGCACAGGTCAAGAAGTAGGTAAATATTGTTAAAATATATTTTAAACGGAGATACAATGATATTTACGTTATTTTGTTTCTGCGGTCAAGGTTAGAAAAATCAAGTTTCAAATTAAATACAATGTCGCTGAATGTCTGAATCGACTTGGGCAACATTTCCCTGTACAAAATCACAATGCAAACACCCATGAAAAGGTGTTTGAATCGCAATATCGCAATATTAAAGAAGTTATGCGGATTGCTACGGAGACAATAGGTATTTAATATTATGTACTGAACTTTTAATTTTTTATCAAATAGTTTTTTTTTAGTCCTGTTGAATTTTAAGGTAAATTATATGGTAATCGGGAATTATTTTATAGGTAGAACTGGCACCCTTCCTTTACCGACGGACTTTGATCGCTTTGTAAAATTGTGCCTAGTGGACCCAAATATGCCAGAAGTTATAACCAAAACGCAAAAATTTCTCGAAGAGTTAGATAATGTCGAACCAAATAAAGAAAAAAATTGAACGTATATTTTGTAATGTCATCTGTCAAACAACGCTTCTGCCTTTGCCTTTCTCTATGTGAGAAAAATGAAAAAAAAAAAAAAAAAAAAAAAAGAAGTTTCGAATTTGTAACCGTCTCATACCGTACAATTATAAAATTATTGTGATTATTTGATTGTTGTTTTACTTTCTGTTGCCGTGAATAAGTTGTTTAATTTGACTTCGCCATGCTCCCAACCAGATTTGTGCCTGGGCAGGCACCCCGCAAATCAAGGTACGTTCCGAAATAATATTCCTTAGAGTAGAATTTAAAGTTATCACTGTCCTATTACGTATTACTATTATAATCTTCTTCTGTAGCATAGTGATAATATGTTAGAAGACATTTCTTTACCCATTATTAAGCCGCAAGCCCTGACACATTTCAATTGGTTCCATCTCTTTCATATAATTTGCAGAATAAAAGAGATGCTAGGAGAATGTTTGTAGTGTTGCATTATTTTGTTTTGATTTGCTACCTTGTATTTTAATTTAATTTTTATGCATTTTTATATCATGCAGCCTCTTTGTGGTAGAGAACATGTCCAAAAAACAATGGAATGTAATTCATCATATCAGCCTAAGGATGTACACTGCTGGACAAATACCTCAACTACAGTAGGCCTTATATGACTTTTCCCAAGTCTTTATTTAAATGATTGCCATGATTAAATTAATTGTGAGATCACATATAAAAGGTGCAGGCTGAAAATCAGCGCTGCGATTACAATCGTGGCACAGGCTGAGCCTGAGCCTTTTGCCACCTCCATGTTTGTGTCTCTGTTGTGTTCCTTTATTTTGTTTGTATGATTGGAATGTCTGATTGTGAGATGAGTGAATGTGAAATGTCTGTATGGTGTAATTTAGTTTATTTTAATTTTTTGTTTGTGTATTGTAATGTACCTTTACGTTTATGTTTTATGTTTATGTTTTATGTTACGTGGCAATAAATGATTTTTTGTTATGTTTGTTTGTTTGATAATAATGGCTAATTATTTGTCTTATTTCATTTGTATCTGAATAAAAATAATGCTTCAATATTTTTCTTTAGTAAGCTTTTAAGGTAGTGCAAGAAAATTTAAATTAAGACCCTTAATATGAGCTCTACATCCATCATTGTATATGACTTAGATTGGGAGAGAGGCAGTCATTTTTGCCACGTCGCCTGGGCTCTACGGACCGTTTGTCGGACTCTCGGCGCCCGAGCGGCGCCGGGCCTAGGTCCAGCAGCGCCGACACTGGGCGCTCCACTGGCGCGAGACTCAGTCGAGAGGCCTCAGCACAAAAGGTGCCATTAAACAAAGTAAGTGTTAAATTTATACAATATTTCTAACAATCAATCAATGATCTTTCTGAACTGAACTTGTAATGCATTATCTATCTATTTGGCCGCAATTGGCCTAGTTGGAAGTCCGATGCTCCTGGGTTTGGAATCCAGGTAAGTGCAGATATTTGTGTGATGAGGGCTAACATTTGTTCCTGAGTCTTGGATGATTTCTATGTATTTAAGTATGTTTATCATTGTCTAGTTCCTATAGTAAAAGCCTAGAGCTTAGTTTGGGACTAGGTCAATTACTTTTATAGGAATTACTTATGTAGAGAAATATATACTTAAATACGTAGAAAATATTTAAGATTCAGTAACAAATACTCATGCTCATCACACCCAGAACTAGTGTTGATAAAGACTCGAGTCCTTGGAGTCTTCATTTGTAGGACTCGACTTAGTTTTTTAGACTCTAGTCATCGAATCGAAGCTCAAGTTCTTTTGAAATTAAGGGGACTTAAGTCTTCTGTAGTTTTATATAGAGACTTGAGTCCTCTACAGAGGCTCGAGTGTTTTGTTTACTCTTAAGGCCTTTAAAAAACAACTGAGTCATGATTAGAACTCATTTGGACTTATTGTAAGAACACTTGAAATTATGAGATTACGGAATATAGGTACTGAGTAAAGTAGTATTATAGTAATCAGTACCTACTTAGGTATATCTTTCTTTTGATTTTAATGCTGTCTGTTTGTATGGTTTTCATAATGAATTGAAATACGGGCCTTAGGCATTCACGGCTTAAAGAACTGATGACGAAATGAAGCCAAAATGAAATGTAACTTTTAAATTAATTTAGATGACGCCAGCAAGTTTATAAATTTAGAATTCTAGGATGATTGATGTTGCATGAGCTTCCTTGGTTCTCTTATGGCATTTGTAGTCATTGTACTATTCGTTTCTAAAAAAATACCCACACCCTTAGATCGAGGGGTCTCCAAATGACTTATTTCAGTATTTTCTTAACAGCGTAGTTACAACACATAAATCCGGAAGTAACTATATGTTTCTGTCTATCTGTCTGTTCCTTTCACGCTGAAACCATTAAACTGATTGAAATGAAACTTGGTAAGTACAGAGATAGTTTGAGACCCGGGGATGAACACAGAGTAATTTTTATTCCAAGAAACCCTTTGAATAGATGAAATTTGGGATGAAAGTTTGTACGGGAAATCCTATTACACGCGGAGGAAGTCGTGGGCGGATAGCTAGTGTTATAAATATTATAATAATAGAGGTAGTAACAGCTTTTTTAGAATTTTGTATACATAGTAGAATGTGTACTTTGGAAAATTACACAATTCCTGAAATAATCACCATAAACAAAATATACGCGGACAGAGACGCGAGTAAAAGTATTTATTAATAGTTTAATGGCGTTATTATTGATAGCCAGTTATTTATTGTCACTCAGCCACTTAGGTTGCCTTTTCCCAACTTGACTCTTTATAGAGAATATTTAAATTATACTAAAACATTTCTGAAAGGCACCTAAATTTTACAGATATCATATACTTCGTTTGTGCATTCAAACCACTTCAGAAAAGTACATGCCCATCAAAATCAAACATGACATATTTTGATAGAAACCATAGCAAGCCAACTAACTTCAAAAGCAAGTCGTCATTATAGGACTCGAGTCTAAAAGCACACCTAAAGTTGAAATAAGACTTTAAAAAGATACGATGGCTTGAATCTTTCTAAAGCTTGAGTCGTAACTACAGGACTTAATAAAACTCAAAAAAGAACTCGACTCACAACTCAAAAGACTTGGAAGTCTTTTAAGCTCACAGTCTTATAAATATGGGTCGAGTTCTTGCATTTTAGACTTCAGAGACTTGAGTCCCTATCAACACTACCCAGAACCCAGGACCCCTAGTTTCAAAGGCAGGATCACACCAACTAGGCTAGCGTGTCGTCAAAAATAAGTGGCCTGTCTCCACTTCAGTTGGTCTACTTTAACCAAGTGTTAACAAATGGTGTATTGTTGCAGAGATCTAAGTCGCAACAAAGTGAATCACGTCCTGGACAGTCTGCTACCACTCCACTCCGCAGCAGCCAATACTTGAGGCCAACCACTACGCCCGTGGTACGAACAATGATGATATCTATCAATATGATATATTTGATTTACTTAATAACCTCATAAGGCCAGGCCAATTTGTATCTGTTTAAACTTTTAAACAAATGAAAATGGACTTTATGCCCATTGTAATGTAGTTGGAACTAAATTCCCTTGATTATGTACATCCTAATGCACATCAAGCCTTACGAGCTTATGTAGCAAATTAAAATTGAAACTGTACAACTTTTCTAATGTTTCAAGCTGTTTGTGTTCATCTCTTATTTTATAGCGAACGCCATCTGGGGACCGTTCACGAAGCTGGGAGGCTTCTTTGGACAGGGCTCTGGCTTGCGTCACAGTTAAAGACACAAGGTATGTACCTGATTCTGCCTATAGCCTTTAAATAATTATGTAGTCAATTCTATCAACCTCTAGTATTCTATCATAGTTGTCAAAAAGTAGGTCGAGTAGTAGCAGTTTTTGTGGTGGTAGGTCTAGATCGCTACCACAATCTTATCCATTAACCTAACGCCAAGCAACAATGTTCGCATTGTTGCGTTCTGATTTGAGGATAAGACAACCGGTGAAATTATTCGCATAGAGGCATTCCATCTAAGCCCTCAGGGTTGGCAACTCATTTGAGGTCTTATTATTATAGTCGTGAAAATTCAATTGTCGTCACCTAATTATTAAAAATAACCTAACCAAAATAAACATCCAGATTCAGATAGGTCCAGATTGCTTCCACCGTCTTATCCATTAACCTAACGCCAAGTAACAATGTTCGCATTGTTGTGTTTCGATGTGGGGATAAGACAACCGGTGAAATTACTAGCATAGAGGCATTCCATCTTAGTCCTCAGGGTTGGCAACGCATTTGAGGTGTTAGGATTATGGTCTTTAGAATTCAAATGTCTATGGGTCTCAGATTCCACTTACCATCAGGTGGCCTGAGTGCTCGTGTGCCTTCACCTTAACATGATGATGATGATGATGATGTGCTCCTGTTATCCCTCATTAGGGACATAGGGCTCGCAGAAGAGTTTTCCATTTGTCGCGATCTTGCGCGGCTTCTTCCAGCTCTTTCCAACCGAGACCAATTGAGCCAGCCTCCTTCTCAACTGATCGCCTCCATGTAGTCCGAGGACGCCCCGGTCGTCTTCTGCCAGTAGATTCCCAGCGAAGACCTTGCTTGGACAGGTGGTTGTCCGATCTTCGAAGCGCGTGTCCAATCCATCGCCACTTCCGTTCCATGATTTCTTGGCTTATGGGCTTTTGATCAGTCATCTACCACAGTCTTGCATTAGAAATGGTTCGTGGCCAGAATACCGTGCCACCGTGCCGCCGTGGGCCGTGGCCACCTTAACATAAAAAAAAAAAAAATTTTTAGACAAGCCTTTGTTGCGGACTGTACTTTTTTGGGATTGTTATCTCGATGGTGCCATATTATTGCATTGGCATCGGGTTTACACAAGTATGCCAAATTTCAGCTCAATCAGATAACGGCAAGTGACTGAAAAATGGATTATAAATTTTGACGGACAACTTACATACTTAGAAATACATACATACATAACATCACGCCTTCATTCCCAGAGTGGGGTAGGCAGAGATACAGAAATACCAACAACTCCAAAAAGACTAGTTGATAATAAAATTCTGTAACCACATTTTGCACAAACAGGCTAAGATTTACCAGTGTATTAGTGACAGGTTGCAAGCCCATCGCCTAACAGTACTACAAGCCCTTATTCCCTTAGTCGCCTCTTACGACATCCACGGGAAGACATGGAGTGCCACTATTCTAACCCGGCAACCACACGGGGAGTTAGAAATAGAAATAGTTTATTGCATGTCACATTACGAGGGGCGGCTGAAAGTTCTAAGCCTAAGGTATTTTGAGGTTGTATACGTAATGATGGTACTGGGCACTAGATAGACCATTTAAAAACAAATAATGGAAAAAAAAACATTGTCATTATAATTGTAATTTCTCGAGATATTCAACGATTAACAGTATCATGTCTGAATTATCATTGCATATTACGAAAATCGAGCACCGGGCTCCTCACGAAAAGTAAAAAAAACTCAATTACTTTTTCAAGAAATGGCTGCTATTTATGGTGTCTCGGGGCCTTCCTATGCTACAGTTAAAACGTGGAGTAGCCTATTTAAACAAGGACGAGAGTCGATCGAAGACGACCCCCGCTCAGGACGGCCAATATCGGTAGTGACCGACCAAAACGTCGCTAAAGCCAAAAATTAGCGTTGGAGGATCGAAGAATTAAGATGTCAATTAGCTGAGGCCTTGCGCATTAGCAAGGAGCGGGTTGGACAAATCCCTCAGCGCGCGTTGGGTACCAAAAATGCTGACGGCGTTTGACAAAGAGCGGCGTGTCGAAACTTCTCAGGCGTTTTTAGACTTGTGCGGAGATAGTGTTGACGAAATTTGCTCCAGGATAGTAACCGTTGATGAAACACGGGACAGACAGTATGATCCCGAATGTATGTAAGTAAGAGTCTATGCAGTGGATTGAGAAGGGTGAAAGGCCGCTGAAGAAGTTTAAAGTGCAAAGATCGGCCTCTAAGCTAATGGCTACGGTGTTTTGGGACGCGGATGGAATTCTTTTAATAGATTATTTAGCAAAAGGCTCTACAATAAATGCAACTTACTATTCTGAGCTATTGAGACAAGTGCGTCAAGCCATACTTGAAAAAAGAAGGGGCAAAATCAGTAAAGGCTTTTTGTTTTTGCAATACAACGCCCGCGTTCAAACCGCGCGTGTTGAAATCGGCTTCGAAGTAATTAAGAGGAAAAAGATTTGGAAGTGATGAAGAAATGAAGGCGGAACAGTAGAAGAGCATATTCAAGGCCAAAGCAAATAATATTTTTGTAACGGCACAAAAGCATTATATAATAAATCGAAGAAATACATCGAATTATAGGGGGATTACATTGAACAATAAAAAAAACTAAAATTTTCTAAATTGTTTTTTTCAACCTTAGGCTTAGAACTTTTCAGCTGCCCCTCCGTACTTAAATACAAACAGTGCAAGTTAAATATTTTATTGTAAAAAGCAGGTCAAACTCAATGACGGACATAGGACGTTAGGAGGTTGTGCGGTCGTTTCGTATTAAGACTAGCGTCGGGTTGAGGCCTTTGAGGCACGCAGGGCTCACCTATTTTGCTCAAATTCGTACGCGCTCACGCGCTGTGCGCGAGCAGCGGGCGAGCGGCGCGCGGCGAGCCGCCGAGAGTCGGTCTTTTGACCGTGTAAAAAGGCGCCTCAGTGTGCGTGCCTCGCGTAAATTGGACGCGTATCCGAGCGTGCCGCGAGCAGAACGACAAGTTCAAACTTGCTGCTGTTGTAAAGTTGCTGAGCCGTCCTACCACCGAGGCATTTTCTTCTTTTTGTTAATAATTCGGTGAATTATGATAAACGGCTCGCGGCCCCGCGCATGTTTTTGTGCAACCATTTGGGTTGGGTCGCAGCTAGCCGCGCGGAGCGTGCCTCAGGCCCCGCCGCTCAGGTTCGTCCCCGGCTTAGTACATTGATCGTGGGTGGGCAGGCCCGTGGCGAACACGGCGTGGCAGCGCGCGACGCTGGCGCGCGTGCAGGAGGCGCTGGCGGCGCGCGGCGAGGCGGGCGCGGCGCTGATCCGGCCGCTCACCATCGCGCGGTTCGTCGACATCGCCGGCGCGCTGCTGCACGCCGCCACCGGCGACGGCAAGCTCAACAACGACAACTACGTCACCAAGGTACACACTTATACACCAGTTAACCATCCGTGCCTCGTGCCATTTAGGTAGCACACGTTTCTGATAGACTAGTGATGTTAACAATATTTTCTGTACAAGTTGAACAAATAAAACCAATTAAAAAAAACCGGGCAAGAGCATGTCGGACCACGCTCAGTGTAGGGTTCCGAAGCCGTTAAGTACTAGAGTAGTGAAACATAAAAATCAACAAGTACCTAATAACTATTTTTGTATTTAAAATCAATCGGTGCCATCTTTGATGATTTTAGTTACCCACAAAATCCGTAATATTTTTGAACGACCTATCCAACAACACCCCACACTTAAAAGTAGACGAGAAAAAAAAATACATCCTCAGCAGCAGCAAGTTGTAATTTGGCATGAATATACATATTAGTCACGCCAACAAAGCGGTACAATAAAATCTTGTTTTTTTTTTCATTTGCCTCCCCTGCACGTAACGTGGGGATGTCCTTTTTTGTCACGTCTACCCCATAGAATGGCATATCGTTGGATAGGTCTTTCAAAAATATTACGGGTTTGTGAAAACTAATTTTTCGATTGAGGGATCCGTTTATGAAATATGAAAGTTTTAAGTATTTTTTGATAGAATCAAGTATCCCCCCCCCCCCCCCCCTATAGCCTAAACTAAGTACTTTTTATCGATAGTCATTTACTGCTCATCAAGGCCAAGTCAATGAGTCCAAACACGGAGGGTCTACGTTAAGTATTGCGGAGACCCTGTCACCATTCCGACTCCATCATCAGACTAGCTCGATGGTGCAATATTATTGTATTGTCAAATTTCAGCTTAATTGTGGTACCCGGGAAGTGGTTCAAATCTTCCTTGCAATATTTGACCTGAAGTAAATCATATCGCCCTAGTATATCTACGTCGAATAACAATCCCGTTTGTTTGTCCGCAGCTGCCTCACATGTGCAAGCGCCTCCTGTACCCCGGAACAGTCTCCAAGTCGTGGCTGAAGGCGGTCAACACTCTGCACGCTTTTCCTCAGGCGCTGGCCCTCATCGCCTATCTCCTGGACCTGCTGCAAAGAATTGTGAGATACCATCTTGCTTTTTACCCTGTTTAAAAAAAAAAATGATGTTTTCAATTAGTATTGTCAAGAACGCTACGGTACATTATTATGTAAAAGTTGCATAAATATTTACTAACACACTGGTCGTTTAAAAGTTGATGTAAACTAGCAGTATTTTCCAGAATTTTCATTTCATCGACAGGCATTTCCACGTGCATTTTTTGGTGGTCACAGGTCTAACCTAACCTATGTAACTCATGCTTAAGATAACCTAAAAACTCTGAGGTCGCAGCAGAAATTAGCTGTTGATGAAGTGAAATTCGGTAAAACGACACATTGAATGAAATGAGTGTCAATGATTCTAGAGAATCCCATTTTTCCAAGGTGAATTCCAGTTAAATGCGGTACGACTATGACTTATTGTGCGCAGGAGTCTCCAGTCTCTGACGAGTGGCTGTACCTCGAGAACGATGAGCTCAGTTGCCTGCGCCGCGAGTATCTGCGAGAGTGCTTTATCAGGTAACTATAATAGTAAAAACAGTAGTTCGTCCTCAAACAAAGGTATATCGTTTGCATGTGTGAGTGCCTCGACCGTACGCGCCGCGAGCCACCATTAGCGAACTCAACAGGACAGACCAAGCCGGTTTAGTCGAAGCCGCGCCGTCGCCGCATCTAGTCGCGTGTGTCTTCAGTATCAAGCGACGCTCATCGATGCAACATTAGCGCTCGAGTGGCAATAGGTAACAGTAACTCCTAAAGGGCCGGAGATGAATTACTTTTCTATTTAAAGTTTACTATTAGCATACATCGTTATCGGGGGAGCAAATACGATTTGACAGTACTCAAAGATTATGACAAGTAGGCAATAACAGAAGCGACACTCGCATAGTGGCGCGTCTCTATGGGAAAGGTATGACTAGGTGCCTTAAAAAAATACAAAGTTGATAATTTTAAATACTGACTATCATCATCCTCAATTAAAAAAGTGAAAAACGGGTTTTAAAACCTTTTATGAATCATCTAGTACCTATCAATGTCATTAGGCTAAGCAGTACTATCTACAGCATCATGATTTAAAGATCGAAGGTATCGTAATTCTGCATGGTCACGGGGTCTCATTACGTGTATGTTAAATCGATTGCAAGATTTGAAGCTAACAGCCACTAACAAACAAATATAAGCGGGGAAGCTAAATGAAACCGTTTAAAAAAAAAACACATTGCTGGCTTATTATGAAAATTTCTTTGACCAACTATGCCTATCCAGAGGAAACGTCGTGTAATATATGAAGAACTTCTTAGAAATTTTGAATGCGTAGGCATAATATTCCTTTTTTTACTAAACAGACAAACTGTTATATCTAGTCTATAACAGATTTGTTTTTGCTCCCGCGATAACGATCTATGACTATTAGTTCTAATTAGGTTAGGTTTCTACTGTATCCACCTAAAGTAAAAGTCATTGCACCACTAAACTGAAAGCGATCTTTGTCTACTCCAAAGAATAGTGGAATAAGTAAGGAGTGTTATAGAGTTCAACATGGTATCATGATCCAATTTTTACCCAAAAAATTGTTACTAATGTCGTCGTCACTTTACAATTTTGTAATTAAACCTGTCACCACGTTATAGTAGATTGTTTCAAAGGGAACCGAGCAAAGCTGGTGGATGATGGAATGTCATTATGGCTTTTTAGTCTCAAGTTAAACACTCTACTTTTCCTCGTAATAAATTCTCGCAAGGCCCAATGTGCAATAGGATGTTCGTTATCAAGGCGATTTAATTTAAACTACATAATAATTAAATAAAGTTATTTTTTCTTTGTTTAAAAATTGAAAATGACATTATAGAGATGATGATGTATTTGAACTTTCCTTGCTGCTAGATACAAATTTCCATTGTATTGTGTTTGTAGTATGAAGGGCCTTACGAGGTTATAATACTTTTACCATAGACTAGTGAAATAAATACAACTCCATATCACTATAATTTTTACTCTCAACCTGTCTCTGTAATGCAGAAAGAGACAGCAAAAAGGTTGTTTTTTTGGGGTTAAAACATGATAAATACTTCATAGCCAACATTTCCTATACTAAGACCTCGGCGGAGGAGGTTGTATGCCCAGCTCCAGCCTGCCCTCAACGGCTCCACCGCGCACTCCGAGGACAAGGGCAACATCATCAAATGGCAAAATGTATCTGGCTGATTGTGATTTTCCAAGGCTTTTACTTAACATTAAAAAGAAAACCGGGCAAGAGCATGTCGGACCATGCTCAGTGTAGGGTTGCGAAGCCGTTAGGAGTACTTACTACAAACAAAAAAAATAACAAGTAATGACTAATTTTCTATTTAAAGTCATTTGGTGCCATCTTAGATGATAAGTATAAATACTTTAATGGCCTGAATCTTAAGAACCAATAATGTCTACTTAAATGTGATCGTTTTCCTGAAAAAATCGTAATATGCGCCGTCATTTAAGATTTTTTTCAGATTTTTAGTATTTGTAATTATGGCTGTAGTGGGGGGAGGACAATTGACTCTAACAAAAATTAGCGCTTTATTGCCTTATATTTTATAAACGGATCCCTTGATCGAAAAATCGTTATCGCAAACCCATTATATTTTAGAAAGACCTATCCAACGACACCCAACACTATGGGGTCGACGAGAAAAAAAATACATCCCCGTGTTACATGTGAGGGAGGTACCATAAAAACATTTTTTTTTCAAATTTTATTTTACCACTTTCTTGGCTTGACTAATATTTATATTCATGTCAAATTATAGCTTTCTAGTACTGAGAGTCTCTGCGCTAGGTTGCGGACGGACGGACGGACGGACAGACGGACGGACGGACATGGCGAAACTATAAGGGTTCCTAGTTTGACTACGGAACCCTAAGAAGTCCTAAAGGACTTCTTAGGGTTCCGTACCTAGGGACGTCCTAGGGACTAAAGTCTCTAGGGATTAAATAATAAAACTTTACTCCGCATATAGGTACTTGGCTATTTTGAGTCATTTTAGAGCAAGGAATAAAAAAACTCTTCCCCAACCCACTTGTATACATATAATTAGTAGGTTATTAGTTGTACTAGAAATGTCACGGCAGGTTCCAGATGCCTGACGCGGAGTACGAGGACCTCACGGAGGACTACCTGCAGCGGCTGAAGACGCTGCTCGGGACTGATGACGAGAAGATTCGAGAGCTGCAGGACACCATCAATAGTAACAAAAACCTTTTCTCCTACATGCTCTGAAATGTTAACATTACTGTTGTAAAAACAGCCTGCGTAGGTCTGCGATCCAAACCACGAACAAATAAAAAAAAAAAATATTGATCCTAAATCGCAGCGGTCCCGAAACAGATATGAAATTTCATTGGTACGTAATGCGTTTTTAACTTTTTAAAACCGTATTTGGACTAGGATAACTAACTCCAAACAGCCAAACACTCGTACAATTAAAGTTCTTCCATGTTTTTTTTTACTTTTTACGTGATAACACGATTAGAAACAAAAACATCGATAATTTTATGTTTCAAAGTGAACCGTTTTCGCATGTTGTTGGTTGAATCTTCGAAACTCTATAATCTCTAACGATGATTTTTGAATCAATGAGTCTCAAAGTAAACAGCAATTATTTAAATTTGACGCTGCTATCAAGGCGCGCGCAAACTTTCTCTGTCACGTACTTTGCGCGGAAGCACATAATGCCATTTGATTCTCGTGTGTGTATGAAATTGGTGGTGGTTAACAGTTTACTGGTATTAGGACCTCCCGTTCGGATCGCTACCAGTTTTACCCTTTGACCTTCCGCCAAGCAGTCGCATTGTTGTGTCCCGGTGTGGGGATCATACAACCGATGATATTACTAGCATTGCGTTCCGTCATTGCCTGTGGATACTCTACAGGGCTGGGATTCTGCACGGTAATAACGATATCGTCTTTGACGTGTTGTCAACGTTTTCATAACTCTTATATCATTGATAATCATGGCGGCCGCGTTAAGAACGATTCTAAAACACGTCAAACACGATATCGTTATTTAACGCAGTAGAATAGAGGCCCAGCTCCTTTGTACTTTCATTTTAATTTGACATTTGGAGACTTTATACATTTCTATATATGTTATGATATTATTGAATATTTTTTTGACGAACCCTTACTGTTCCTCTATTATTTTGACGACACGGTGGCCTAGTTGGGAGTGACCCTGCCTCCAAAGCCAGCGGTCCTGGGTTCAAATCCCGGTAAGGGTAGATATTTGTGTGATGAGCGCGAATATTTGTTCCTGAGTCTTGGATGTTTTCTATGTATTTAAGTATTTATTTCTCTATATAAGTATGTTTATCGTTGTCTAGTACCCATAGCACAAGCCTAGAGCTTAGTTTGGGACTAGATCAATTGGTGTGAAATTGTCCCCTGATATTTTTTTTTTTTTTTTTTTTTTTTTTATACATTATGTATGACTTAAGTTAGGACATTATATTTATTCCGGGAGTTGTACACATCCCTGTGACATTTCGACAATATTATGTTATTTTTTTAACTGTTTGGGAGACCTTATACATCTCCCTGGCTATGTATATTTTCTTTTTATTACTAGACTCAGACATGTGAAAGTTTTTTTTTTATTTTCATTTTTATCTTAGTCCTCAGGGTTGACAATGTATTAGGGTATTTCTACCAGCGTTTCAACCGCTTCGACTTCGGTGTCGCATTTTTAACCATTTCCTTGTACGAGTAGGATAACCATTTTCGGTTATTTTCTAGGAGTCCAGGCATTCTTCAAAATAACCGAAAATGGTTATCCTACTCGTACAGGGAAATGGTTAAAAATGCGACACCGAAGTCAAAGCGGTTGAATCGCTGGAAGAACTACCCATTACCGCTCTCAATATTTGTAATCTTGAGGGCGAAAATGTCTACGGGTCTCAGATCCCATTTTTAATAGGGTGGCTAGTGTGCTTCGTTTACCTTTTCTATGCCATAAAAAAGTGATATAGTTCGCCAGTGACACTGTTGCTTGACCACCCGTCAAGCAACAGTGTTCGCATTGTTGTGTTCCGGTATGGGGATAAGACAACCGGTGAAATTACTAGCATAGAGGCATTCCATCTTAGTCCTCAGGGTTCGCAACGCATTTGAGGTCTTAGGATTATAGCCTTGAGACTTCAAATCTCTATGGGTCTCAGATTCCACTTACCATCAGGTGACCTGAGTACTAGGGTGCCTTCTCATTAACATTTAAAAAAAATAAAAATATTTCTACCAGAACACGAGCAAGCCCTAGCCGAAGAAATGGAATCCACCGCGGCTTCCCGAGCCAGCGAGGCGAGCAAGCTGGCCCGCCGCGACGCGTTAGTAGCTAACCTGCGAGCTACTCGACTCGCCATAGTGAACGCGCGCGCCGCGCTCGACCGCGCCGCCGCCGCGCAGCGGGACAAGGCGGCCGAGCTCAGAGTCTGCGACGCGGACATCGCGCGCGCCACGTGAGTACCATCACAGTGCAGTAACACCACTAATATAACTGACGTCGGCAATCTTCGTCCACGCAGAAAGGTGCTCCCTAATGCCGAAGATAAACGAACGTAAAAATCAATTCAATCCTTGTTGTGTTACGCGTAAGGTAGAATATGAAATGACAGTTAAACCCGTGCTTTCTCGCTCATGGCGATTAGCGATTAGCGCTTAGCGCTTGTGTACGAATGACAACTGACGCGACGCTAAATAAAATGGCGGTCGACGGCGTCGTTGCAATGGCTGCCGAATATTTGACCAATAGCCGTCGAAGTTTTACCCGCGCAAACGTACTGCCAAAACGTTTTCGCGCCTTCTGAAAAAATGCTTTCTGCTCAGGTACATCGTTGTAACTTATATTTGTGGTACTACTGTACAAGCTCTGCCTACCCCACTCTGGGTGATAGTACTCGTATGTATGTATGTATTTTAGGGAAATCTCCCTCAATTTCTGAATGGCAAATGGACATAGGCATACTTTCGGTTCTCACGTAGCTCAAACTTGCTGACAGCCGCGAGTTTCACGTCGTCCTTCCTTCTTCCTTTCCTTTGCAATTTATAATATTCTTTGTATATAAAGATACCACAAGTGTATCCGTTGGCAGAATGTGAAAAAGTAGCCGCCATCTTGAACTTTCATGTTATTCGACGATTGCTTCCGAGATCGATATTTGGGGATCGTAGTGATCTCCAACAAACAATCCGTTAACAGAATTAAAAAAAAGGACTCGCCATCTTGAACTTTTTAGTTATTCGACAAATTGCTTCCGAAATCGATTTTTGGGGATCTGTGTGATCTTCGACAAAGAATCCGTTGATAGATTATAAAAAAGGATTCGACATCTTGACCTTTTTTATTATTCAACCGATTGCTTCCAAAATTGATATGTAGGGATCTGTGTCGTCTCCAACGACGAATTTGCTGACAGCATGAGAAGAAGTAGTAGTTAGGTCTTAGTTCTGTCTGAGGTCTAAAGATTATAGTCTTGAGAATTCAAATGTCTATGGGTCTCAGATTCCACTTACCATCAGGTGTCCTGCTCGTGTGCCTTCTCATTCACATGAAAAAAAAAAACATTTGCGATATTTTTTATAAAAAAAATATATTGAAAATCGGTACAATGTGGCAGTATGGCCTGTCAAGTTTGAAAATAATGACAGTTTTTAGCATTACCTGTGCAAGACTAGGTATATTGAAAAAAGTTGACAGTTGAGTCAACATGTCAAGTTGACAATCTCTTTTAGCGAGTCGAGTGCCATTGTTTTTTGATTGTTGTTTTCTTTAATAGTATTTTTTTTTATTTGCAATTGTGATGAAAAACATTGTGTATCACGGGCAGTAAGAGGATAACAAACACGAGTCATTAAAAACCCTCACTTTGTTAGTAAGTGCATAATTACTACCCTACTACATAAAAAAAAGCGAGAAAGCCTTTCAATAAACCTTCTCAAAAATCAGAGTAGTAATATTGAATGGAATTTCATAACTGCCCTGTTATCAGGGAAGTAATATCGCATGAGAATTCATTAGTACCCCGTTTTTTTTAATGCTAGACGTTGTCAATCAAACCACTTTGACACGCACGCAAGTTGGACCCCGAAAATCGGGGCGTATTCACCTTCTTTAACGTTTTTTGGCACGAAACTGTAAGGAGCGTTAAAGTTCACAATTAAAAAAACTTTTGTTACTTTGAAGACCGTAATTAGAACTTGGGATCGCCCTGTCACTTTTTGCAAATTAGTTACGCATCGAGAGCAAAAGGGATAGCAATAGACGAAGTTCGAATTAAGGATTTCAAAGTAGAGCCCCTGTTTGATGGGGCGCTCGTTCTTCCTCGAAAGAATTCATTTGTTACTTTTGTATTTTATTTATTTTTAAGTGTAGTAAAAAGCAGTATATATCACTCGAGGGTAAGTACAGATCACTAAACTCGTGTGGTTTACGGTCCTCCGCTTTGCGTCGGGCCGCAAACGCACACTCGATTAGTAATCCGTGCCTTACTCCTCTTGGTGAATAAACTACTATTGTTTATTTATAATTTTGTAGCGCGGAGACGGCGCAGCTGCGGCGCGAGCTGGAAGAACAAGCGATGTCGGTGGACGAACGCGCGCGGCTCTTAGATGAAGTGGACTACGCCACCAGGGTGCATGACTCCAAACGGGTGCTAGCTGATCAGATCGCCAAGGTAAACCATTATATATCCATTACTAGACAAATCAGGATAACAATTTGTAAACTAAATTATTTTTTGAATGATGAATGCGAATATTTTGTTTATAAGTCTTGCGTGTTTTGTATGTATTTAAATATATATTTCTGTATAAATTTATCGTGGTTTAGTACCCATTTTACTAGACAACGATAAACTTACATATGTAGAGGAATATATACTTAAATTCATAGAAAACATCTAAGACTCGGGAACATATACTCATGCTTATCACACAAACATCCACCCAGGGCCCCTAGCTTCGAAGGCAGGGTCACTACCAACTAGGCTAGCGTGTCGTCAATCTGCTCTGAGGTTCCAGCCTTTTCGTAATATCTCCAGGTTTTATTTACTCAAGAGTTTGTCCTCAGATGGTTCACAGCAAGGAGACGGAGCTAGCGCTGTGGCAGAAGAAGACCCTGGACAGCTGCGTGGAGTACAAGCAGGGGCTCATACACCTCGCCGCGCAGTTCCCTGAACTCGCCGCGCTCGCCGTCGACGAGACGTCAGTTTTTGTCTTTGTTCTAATCTTTTTCATTCATAAATTATTAGCTATGCTCATGTCGGTGGAGTGCCCGCCATTTCTCTCTATTAATTGCTAGGTTCTTGATACGAGGGCACAGTGAGAAGTCTTGTAAAAATGATATTAAAGGTATTTTTTTCACAAATTAGTAATGACATTTGTAATGCAGCCTTTTTGTAGGTAAATTGTATTTTTTCAGCCAGTTGGCACGGCTAGTTTTTTTGACAGCTATGAAAAAGAAACGATCACTTTGGTGTTTACAAACATGGAGAAAAGTGAGTTTCGTGTTCTGATTAAACATTATTTTTTGCGAAAATAACCAGTACGAATGCAAAAAAAATTATCAGACAAAAATATTAAGGGAACTCTGCTCCATCGAGTAAAATGATCCACAAGTGGTTTACGGATTTTCGTTGTCGCCGTACAATCACTACTGACGCCGACCGACCCGGGCGCCCAGTTGAGGTCACTACACCAGAGCTGATCACCAAAATCCATGACATCGTATTGAACGACCGAAGAGTAAAGGTCCGTAAGATATTGTAAGCATTACAGACGGACGGGTTCGTAATATCCTTCACACTTATTTGGATATGAAGAAGCTTTCCGCCCGTTGGGTGCCGCGATTGCTCGCAGTGGATCAAAAACGCACTAGGGTGACCCTGTCAGAGTCATGTTTGGCGAAGTTTAGGTGTAATGAAAAGGACTTCTTGCGTCGTTTCATAAAATATTATTTCCCATACTAACTTTGCAACCCCTTTTTCATCCCCAGAGGGGTTGAATTTTAGCTATCGCTGAAATAGGAGTCTCATTATTTGCATTAAAGAGTATTTCTTCCAAGTTTCAATCAGAATAATCTTTATTCAAGTAGGTTTACAAATAATAAACTCTTTTGAAACGTCATAGTAGCGACTTAGCCTGAACCTTAGAGAAGAACCTGTAAGAAACTCTCTCTCTCTCTTTTGTCATAAGGACAAAAGGAAGGATTTTATTACAAGCAATTCAGTCCCAAGTATTGTTATCATTAATATAGTCTTTAATACTATAATATACTTTAGAAATTAGTTTACGCTAAACGTAACTCTTAAATTTATTTACTGATAGTTCAGTAACATTACTTGGGAGCTTATTATAGAACCTAATACAATTACCCATAAAAGAGTTTTTTTTTATTTTATGGAGCCGCGTGAAGGGCACTGCGAGCTTATGTTTATTTCTGGTATTAACATTATGTATGTCACAGTTCTTTCTAAATTTAGCGATGTTTTTATGAACATACATAATGTTTTCATAAATGTATTGACTGTGCATGGTTAATATATTAATTTCTTTAAACTTATCTCTAAGCGAGTCTCTCTGGCCCATCTTGTAGACAGCACGAATAGCCCTCTTCTGCAGAACAAAGATGCTATTTACATCAGCAGCACTACCCCACAGTAAAATACAATATGACATAATACTATGGAAGTAACTGAAATAAACTAATCGAGCGGTATCTAAGTCTATTAATTGCCGAATCTTATTAACTGCAAAAACTGCAGAACTGAGTCTACCCGCCAATCCAGCAAGATGAGGACCCCATTGGAGCTTGGAGTCTAACGTTATACCAAGAAACACTGTATCATTAACTAGGTCTAGTTTGTCATTTTTCATGTTATTTAAAACATGTCGCATCTTCTGAACAATACGGGCCTAAATTAGAAATTTTAAATTATTGTACATAATAAATTTATAACTTGAAGTTTGAAAGCTGAAATTTTGAATTGGGTCATTATTGTTCTAAATTTGCGAGTGATGGGTGCGTTTTGACAGTATTGTAGTTCCTAATCGTGTCAATTGTGATTTTTTATGGCATAAAGAAGGTCAACGATGTTACTTGATGTTAAGTAGACTATGAAACTCGTAGACATTTGCAATCTTATGTAAACAATCCTTAGATGGAATGTCTCTACGCTAGTTATTTGACCGGTTGTGTTATCCCTACACCGGATCACAACAAGCGATCACGTTTGGCGGGAGGTTGGTAGCTGGGTAAGGTCCGCGCGGCAGTGTTGGCAAGCGATGTCACCGTGGGTGTTGTTGCAGCCAGCTGATGTCCCCGGGCTGCGCGGCCGCGGCGGGCGCGGGGCTGGAGGCGCTGCGGGCGCTGGCCGCGAGGCTCGCGCAGCGCCGCCAGCACCTCGCGCGCACGCGCACCGCGCTCGCACGGGACAGGCAGACCAAGCTGGTAACTGTACACGCATACACCACACACGAGAGGCCTGCGGGCGCTGGCCGCGAGGCTCGCGCAGCGCCGCCAGCACCTCGCGCGCACGCGCACCGCGCTCGCACGGGACAGGCAGACCAAGCTGGTAACTGTACACGCATACACCACACACGAGAGGCCTGCGGGCGCTGGCCGCGAGGCTCGCGCAGCGCCGCCAGCACCTCGCGCGCACGCGCACCGCGCTCGCACGGGACAGGCAGACCAAGCTGGTAACTGTACACGCATACACCACACACGAGAGGCCTGCGGGCGCTGGCCGCGAGGCTCGCGCAGCGCCGCCAGCACCTCGCGCGCACGCGCACCGCGCTCGCACGGGACAGGCAGACCAAGCTGGTAACTGTACACGCATACACCACACACGAGAGGCCTGCGGGCGCTGGCCGCGAGGCTCGCGCAGCGCCGCCAGCACCTCGCGCGCACGCGCACCGCGCTCGCACGGGACAGGCAGACCAAGCTGGTAACTGTACACGCATACACCACACACGAGAGGCCTGCGGGCGCTGGCCGCGAGGCTCGCGCAGCGCCGCCAGCACCTCGCGCGCACGCGCACCGCGCTCGCACGGGACAGGCAGACCAAGCTGGTAACTGTACACGCATACACCACACACGAGAGGCCTGCGGGCGCTGGCCGCGAGGCTCGCGCAGCGCCGCCAGCACCTCGCGCGCACGCGCACCGCGCTCGCACGGGACAGGCAGACCAAGCTGGTAACTGTACACGCATACACCACACACGAGAGGCCTGCGGGCGCTGGCCGCGAGGCTCGCGCAGCGCCGCCAGCACCTCGCGCGCACGCGCACCGCGCTCGCACGGGACAGGCAGACCAAGCTGGTAACTGTACACGCATACACCACACACGAGAGGCCTGCGGGCGCTGGCCGCGAGGCTCGCGCAGCGCCGCCAGCACCTCGCGCGCACGCGCACCGCGCTCGCACGGGACAGGCAGACCAAGCTGGTAACTGTACACGCATACACCACACACGAGAGGCCTGCGGGCGCTGGCCGCGAGGCTCGCGCAGCGCCGCCAGCACCTCGCGCGCACGCGCACCGCGCTCGCACGGGACAGGCAGACCAAGCTGGTAACTGTACACGCATACACCACACACGAGAGGCCTGCGGGCGCTGGCCGCGAGGCTCGCGCAGCGCCGCCAGCACCTCGCGCGCACGCGCACCGCGCTCGCACGGGACAGGCAGACCAAGCTGGTAACTGTACACGCATACACCACACACGAGAGGCCTGCGGGCGCTGGCCGCGAGGCTCGCGCAGCGCCGCCAGCACCTCGCGCGCACGCGCACCGCGCTCGCACGGGACAGGCAGACCAAGCTGGTAACTGTACACGCATACACCACACACGAGAGGCCTGCGGGCGCTGGCCGCGAGGCTCGCGCAGCGCCGCCAGCACCTCGCGCGCACGCGCACCGCGCTCGCACGGGACAGGCAGACCAAGCTGGTAACTGTACACGCATACACCACACACGAGAGGCCTGCGGGCGCTGGCCGCGAGGCTCGCGCAGCGCCGCCAGCACCTCGCGCGCACGCGCACCGCGCTCGCACGGGACAGGCAGACCAAGCTGGTAACTGTACACGCATACACCACACACGAGAGGCCTGCGGGCGCTGGCCGCGAGGCTCGCGCAGCGCCGCCAGCACCTCGCGCGCACGCGCACCGCGCTCGCACGGGACAGGCAGACCAAGCTGGTAACTGTACACGCATACACCACACACGAGAGGCCTGCGGGCGCTGGCCGCGAGGCTCGCGCAGCGCCGCCAGCACCTCGCGCGCACGCGCACCGCGCTCGCACGGGACAGGCAGACCAAGCTGGTAACTGTACACGCATACACCACACACGAGAGGCCTGCGGGCGCTGGCCGCGAGGCTCGCGCAGCGCCGCCAGCACCTCGCGCGCACGCGCACCGCGCTCGCACGGGACAGGCAGACCAAGCTGGTAACTGTACACGCATACACCACACACGAGAGGCCTGCGGGCGCTGGCCGCGAGGCTCGCGCAGCGCCGCCAGCACCTCGCGCGCACGCGCACCGCGCTCGCACGGGACAGGCAGACCAAGCTGGTAACTGTACACGCATACACCACACACGAGAGGCCTGCGGGCGCTGGCCGCGAGGCTCGCGCAGCGCCGCCAGCACCTCGCGCGCACGCGCACCGCGCTCGCACGGGACAGGCAGACCAAGCTGGTAACTGTACACGCATACACCACACACGAGAGGCCTGCGGGCGCTGGCCGCGAGGCTCGCGCAGCGCCGCCAGCACCTCGCGCGCACGCGCACCGCGCTCGCACGGGACAGGCAGACCAAGCTGGTAACTGTACACGCATACACCACACACGAGAGGCCTGCGGGCGCTGGCCGCGAGGCTCGCGCAGCGCCGCCAGCACCTCGCGCGCACGCGCACCGCGCTCGCACGGGACAGGCAGACCAAGCTGGTAACTGTACACGCATACACCACACACGAGAGGCCTGCGGGCGCTGGCCGCGAGGCTCGCGCAGCGCCGCCAGCACCTCGCGCGCACGCGCACCGCGCTCGCACGGGACAGGCAGACCAAGCTGGTAACTGTACACGCATACACCACACACGAGAGGCCTGCGGGCGCTGGCCGCGAGGCTCGCGCAGCGCCGCCAGCACCTCGCGCGCACGCGCACCGCGCTCGCACGGGACAGGCAGACCAAGCTGGTAACTGTACACGCATACACCACACACGAGAGGCCTGCGGGCGCTGGCCGCGAGGCTCGCGCAGCGCCGCCAGCACCTCGCGCGCACGCGCACCGCGCTCGCACGGGACAGGCAGACCAAGCTGGTAACTGTACACGCATACACCACACACGAGAGGCCTGCGGGCGCTGGCCGCGAGGCTCGCGCAGCGCCGCCAGCACCTCGCGCGCACGCGCACCGCGCTCGCACGGGACAGGCAGACCAAGCTGGTAACTGTACACGCATACACCACACACGAGAGGCCTGCGGGCGCTGGCCGCGAGGCTCGCGCAGCGCCGCCAGCACCTCGCGCGCACGCGCACCGCGCTCGCACGGGACAGGCAGACCAAGCTGGTAACTGTACACGCATACACCACACACGAGAGGCCTGCGGGCGCTGGCCGCGAGGCTCGCGCAGCGCCGCCAGCACCTCGCGCGCACGCGCACCGCGCTCGCACGGGACAGGCAGACCAAGCTGGTAACTGTACACGCATACACCACACACGAGAGGCCTGCGGGCGCTGGCCGCGAGGCTCGCGCAGCGCCGCCAGCACCTCGCGCGCACGCGCACCGCGCTCGCACGGGACAGGCAGACCAAGCTGGTAACTGTACACGCATACACCACACACGAGAGGCCTGCGGGCGCTGGCCGCGAGGCTCGCGCAGCGCCGCCAGCACCTCGCGCGCACGCGCACCGCGCTCGCACGGGACAGGCAGACCAAGCTGGTAACTGTACACGCATACACCACACACGAGAGGCCTGCGGGCGCTGGCCGCGAGGCTCGCGCAGCGCCGCCAGCACCTCGCGCGCACGCGCACCGCGCTCGCACGGGACAGGCAGACCAAGCTGGTAACTGTACACGCATACACCACACACGAGAGGCCTGCGGGCGCTGGCCGCGAGGCTCGCGCAGCGCCGCCAGCACCTCGCGCGCACGCGCACCGCGCTCGCACGGGACAGGCAGACCAAGCTGGTAACTGTACACGCATACACCACACACGAGAGGCCTGCGGGCGCTGGCCGCGAGGCTCGCGCAGCGCCGCCAGCACCTCGCGCGCACGCGCACCGCGCTCGCACGGGACAGGCAGACCAAGCTGGTAACTGTACACGCATACACCACACACGAGAGGCCTGCGGGCGCTGGCCGCGAGGCTCGCGCAGCGCCGCCAGCACCTCGCGCGCACGCGCACCGCGCTCGCACGGGACAGGCAGACCAAGCTGGTAACTGTACACGCATACACCACACACGAGAGGCCTGCGGGCGCTGGCCGCGAGGCTCGCGCAGCGCCGCCAGCACCTCGCGCGCACGCGCACCGCGCTCGCACGGGACAGGCAGACCAAGCTGGTAACTGTACACGCATACACCACACACGAGAGGCCTGCGGGCGCTGGCCGCGAGGCTCGCGCAGCGCCGCCAGCACCTCGCGCGCACGCGCACCGCGCTCGCACGGGACAGGCAGACCAAGCTGGTAACTGTACACGCATACACCACACACGAGAGGCCTGCGGGCGCTGGCCGCGAGGCTCGCGCAGCGCCGCCAGCACCTCGCGCGCACGCGCACCGCGCTCGCACGGGACAGGCAGACCAAGCTGGTAACTGTACACGCATACACCACACACGAGAGGCCTGCGGGCGCTGGCCGCGAGGCTCGCGCAGCGCCGCCAGCACCTCGCGCGCACGCGCACCGCGCTCGCACGGGACAGGCAGACCAAGCTGGTAACTGTACACGCATACACCACACACGAGAGGCCTGCGGGCGCTGGCCGCGAGGCTCGCGCAGCGCCGCCAGCACCTCGCGCGCACGCGCACCGCGCTCGCACGGGACAGGCAGACCAAGCTGGTAACTGTACACGCATACACCACACACGAGAGGCCTGCGGGCGCTGGCCGCGAGGCTCGCGCAGCGCCGCCAGCACCTCGCGCGCACGCGCACCGCGCTCGCACGGGACAGGCAGACCAAGCTGGTAACTGTACACGCATACACCACACACGAGAGGCCTGCGGGCGCTGGCCGCGAGGCTCGCGCAGCGCCGCCAGCACCTCGCGCGCACGCGCACCGCGCTCGCACGGGACAGGCAGACCAAGCTGGTAACTGTACACGCATACACCACACACGAGAGGCCTGCGGGCGCTGGCCGCGAGGCTCGCGCAGCGCCGCCAGCACCTCGCGCGCACGCGCACCGCGCTCGCACGGGACAGGCAGACCAAGCTGGTAACTGTACACGCATACACCACACACGAGAGGCCTGCGGGCGCTGGCCGCGAGGCTCGCGCAGCGCCGCCAGCACCTCGCGCGCACGCGCACCGCGCTCGCACGGGACAGGCAGACCAAGCTGGTAACTGTACACGCATACACCACACACGAGAGGCCTGCGGGCGCTGGCCGCGAGGCTCGCGCAGCGCCGCCAGCACCTCGCGCGCACGCGCACCGCGCTCGCACGGGACAGGCAGACCAAGCTGGTAACTGTACACGCATACACCACACACGAGAGGCCTGCGGGCGCTGGCCGCGAGGCTCGCGCAGCGCCGCCAGCACCTCGCGCGCACGCGCACCGCGCTCGCACGGGACAGGCAGACCAAGCTGGTAACTGTACACGCATACACCACACACGAGAGGCCTGCGGGCGCTGGCCGCGAGGCTCGCGCAGCGCCGCCAGCACCTCGCGCGCACGCGCACCGCGCTCGCACGGGACAGGCAGACCAAGCTGGTAACTGTACACGCATACACCACACACGAGAGGCCTGCGGGCGCTGGCCGCGAGGCTCGCGCAGCGCCGCCAGCACCTCGCGCGCACGCGCACCGCGCTCGCACGGGACAGGCAGACCAAGCTGGTAACTGTACACGCATACACCACACACGAGAGGCCTGCGGGCGCTGGCCGCGAGGCTCGCGCAGCGCCGCCAGCACCTCGCGCGCACGCGCACCGCGCTCGCACGGGACAGGCAGACCAAGCTGGTAACTGTACACGCATACACCACACACGAGAGGCCTGCGGGCGCTGGCCGCGAGGCTCGCGCAGCGCCGCCAGCACCTCGCGCGCACGCGCACCGCGCTCGCACGGGACAGGCAGACCAAGCTGGTAACTGTACACGCATACACCACACACGAGAGGCCTGCGGGCGCTGGCCGCGAGGCTCGCGCAGCGCCGCCAGCACCTCGCGCGCACGCGCACCGCGCTCGCACGGGACAGGCAGACCAAGCTGGTAACTGTACACGCATACACCACACACGAGAGGCCTGCGGGCGCTGGCCGCGAGGCTCGCGCAGCGCCGCCAGCACCTCGCGCGCACGCGCACCGCGCTCGCACGGGACAGGCAGACCAAGCTGGTAACTGTACACGCATACACCACACACGAGAGGCCTGCGGGCGCTGGCCGCGAGGCTCGCGCAGCGCCGCCAGCACCTCGCGCGCACGCGCACCGCGCTCGCACGGGACAGGCAGACCAAGCTGGTAACTGTACACGCATACACCACACACGAGAGGCCTGCGGGCGCTGGCCGCGAGGCTCGCGCAGCGCCGCCAGCACCTCGCGCGCACGCGCACCGCGCTCGCACGGGACAGGCAGACCAAGCTGGTAACTGTACACGCATACACCACACACGAGAGGCCTGCGGGCGCTGGCCGCGAGGCTCGCGCAGCGCCGCCAGCACCTCGCGCGCACGCGCACCGCGCTCGCACGGGACAGGCAGACCAAGCTGGTAACTGTACACGCATACACCACACACGAGAGGCCTGCGGGCGCTGGCCGCGAGGCTCGCGCAGCGCCGCCAGCACCTCGCGCGCACGCGCACCGCGCTCGCACGGGACAGGCAGACCAAGCTGGTAACTGTACACGCATACACCACACACGAGAGGCCTGCGGGCGCTGGCCGCGAGGCTCGCGCAGCGCCGCCAGCACCTCGCGCGCACGCGCACCGCGCTCGCACGGGACAGGCAGACCAAGCTGGTAACTGTACACGCATACACCACACACGAGAGGCCTGCGGGCGCTGGCCGCGAGGCTCGCGCAGCGCCGCCAGCACCTCGCGCGCACGCGCACCGCGCTCGCACGGGACAGGCAGACCAAGCTGGTAACTGTACACGCATACACCACACACGAGAGGCCTGCGGGCGCTGGCCGCGAGGCTCGCGCAGCGCCGCCAGCACCTCGCGCGCACGCGCACCGCGCTCGCACGGGACAGGCAGACCAAGCTGGTAACTGTACACGCATACACCACACACGAGAGGCCTGCGGGCGCTGGCCGCGAGGCTCGCGCAGCGCCGCCAGCACCTCGCGCGCACGCGCACCGCGCTCGCACGGGACAGGCAGACCAAGCTGGTAACTGTACACGCATACACCACACACGAGAGGCCTGCGGGCGCTGGCCGCGAGGCTCGCGCAGCGCCGCCAGCACCTCGCGCGCACGCGCACCGCGCTCGCACGGGACAGGCAGACCAAGCTGGTAACTGTACACGCATACACCACACACGAGAGGCCTGCGGGCGCTGGCCGCGAGGCTCGCGCAGCGCCGCCAGCACCTCGCGCGCACGCGCACCGCGCTCGCACGGGACAGGCAGACCAAGCTGGTAACTGTACACGCATACACCACACACGAGAGGCCTGCGGGCGCTGGCCGCGAGGCTCGCGCAGCGCCGCCAGCACCTCACGCGCACGCGCACCGCGCTCGCGCATTCTAAAAGACCCGATTTAACAACTGACAAGGCAGTCCCTATTATAACCTCAAACAAATTTTGAACTCAATTGACAGTTGTCGAAATGGGCCTTTTAGAATGACTCGAGTATATTTTTTTAGTCATATAACTGAAATAAATATAATTTACTTCAACTTGATTACAACAGCCATGATTTTTCAACTTACCTACACTTGGTCTTGATTTATCATAATACTAAATTTGAATATAAGGACTTACAAAAAAAAAAAACTTACGATAGACATCGATTTATCCTTAGACACCCTGTTTCACCCTGATATGTATTTTTTTTATATCGCCTGTCCAAAGCATAAACGAAATTTGAGACTAAACTCAAACATGGTGAGGCATACACTCTTTTAGATTTAAATTTATTTCTAAGAACAAAATAATTTTCTGATAATAATATTTGTGTGATGAGCACGAGTATTTGTTCCTGAGTCTTGGATGTTTCTATGAATATTTAAGTATATATTTCTCTATATTAGTATACGTTTATCGCTGTCTAGTACCCATAGTACAAACCTAGAGCTTAGTTTGGGACTAGGTCAATTTGTGTGACATTGTCCCCTGATATTTATTTATTATTATTAATTACAACGAATAACAATTACATGACCACATCAAAAACATTATACCCTCAGCAAGAAGCCCGATCCGCCATAGCCGAGCTCAAGGCCCAGATCCAGCAAACCCTGGAAGCTCGAGACAGCGATCTGACGAAAGAGGCCGCTGAAGAGGCCGCCGCTGCTCAGTTCGAGGCCGAGGCGGCCGCCAAGCTGCAGGAGTACAGGGAGAAACAGGACGAGTACCAGAAGGTCAGCGAGGAGCTCGCGTTCTGGAAGAAGCAGGATGACGCGTAAGTGTTTTTTTTTATGTTCCGGAGAAAGCACACGAGCGCTCAGGCACACCTTACCTGATGGTAATTGGAATCTGAGACCCATGGACATTTGAATCTCTTGATCTTAAGAACTCAAATGCGTTGCCAATCCTGTGGACCAAGATGGAATGCCTCTATGCTATTAATTTCACCTGTTGTTAAGACAACAGGTATTAGCATAGAGGCAGACAGTGTTCGCATTGTTGTGTTCCAGTGTAGGGATAAGTCCCCACACTGGAACACAACAATGCGAACACTGTTGCTTGACGGGTGGATAATGGTGGTATTTATGGGAACCTGCCGTTTGTCCAAAATGTTTTTGGTTAAATGTATCATTTCCGAAATTTTTCATTTGCCAAACCAAAGTTAACAGTTTGCAGAATTGATTTCAGTGCCATCGCACTGTGGGAGCGCGTAGAACAACCGGTCGGACATGCGAGTGCGCGACAGTAAACTGTTTATTGCAGATAAACTGCTATTATTATGGCCTCTAAATTATAACGAAATGCTAGTATAGTGCATTTTTAGCAACATATTAATAGGGGAAAAGAATAGTCTTCCGATTATATAGCAAAAAAAAAAAAAAAAAAAAACGCAAGATTTTTGTCAGTATTTTATTCTGGTCGCATGCAAACATCCCTTGATAAGTTTTTTATTGGTCCTGTGCTTAGGATTCACTTAAAAATGCATATTTCTTTATTACGCCTACAATTTAAAATTATATCATCTAAAGAGATTGCTATTAAATTACACAAGGCGCACTGTCGAAATAGTAAATAATTATTGTAGATATTGGTGTTATTTATAAGAAAAGAAGGTCATATTTTCATCATTTCTCCGTTATGGTTATGATATAAAAAATTACAAAAGGTTACTCATACTCTATAATTTGGGTTTCGGTTTCACTGATGAGTGGCTGCGCTTCGATCAACAGTTTTTTTTTCGTTGTCCTTTTAATGTTACTGGAGATAACCGGATCAGACCGTAAAAGTAATGCATGTATCAGATCAGTATTGCAAGCAATCCTAGATATTTTGCGTGTGTGGTGAAGTCTCACATATCGAAATATTTTATGATTGCATTCTTGTGCATCTTCCGATAATGCACCTATTGGCAGGATTGCGTTGTGTTTTATAATGTCTGCTCCATGAATTAATATTTTATGGATGGTAACGGGCATATAGTACCATCCATACAATTGCACGTATAACTCCGCAGTTTCACGTGTATAAAAACGAAACGAATCTACATTTATCGCGAGTCCTGAAGCTATGACTTGTAGTATTATGTAAAATCTTTTTAAAAGATCTACATTTAGACCCGTTATATCCGCACTAATCTGGAAGTTTGCGAAAAATCTCCGAGCAGTGTTGCCATCATTTGTGTTTCCCACGCCTTGCTTAACCATATCTATTAACAACCCCAATCTTCTTTTGAATTCATCTTGTATGTTGCGTTTTGATTGCTCTCTGACATTCTTATTTTCTCCTCTTGCTGACCAAGATTTGAATGATAAATTGTATGCTATATGTAACATACATTCAAAGCTCCTAATCCACGCATGTAAAGAGGACATGCCGAATTCAAAACAGTCTTGATTTGGTTCACGATTATAAGCTACATCGATGTCGTTCATAGCTTTTGGAGTAGCACCGCAAATAAAGCATTTCATGGCTGATGATGTATCTGTTATATCATTGCAAATTTTTGTATCAACCATCGTTAGTAACATTTTATAATTCACAACGACATTTTTGAAAACATATGGACGTAATTGCCTTATTTCTTCATTTAATTCTGCAGTGGTCTTCTTTGTTAAATTTTTGTTTTCTTTTTCGAACCGAAAAGATATTGGTCGACAATAACGAGAGGATGATGGTGTAGGATTCTTCCAAATGGATTCAGATAAATCTTCATTATTGAGTTGAAGGGGAACGAGGCTACAAACAAATACAGATGAATCATCGTGTAGAGGGTCTGAACTCTTTTGCTTGTAAACAGACTGAGAAGAGGCTCCATCGCATCCCCATTTTAGAACCAAGACAAGATTATATTCTTTGGTATTGTCAAATTTTAAAGGTCGCATTATTCTTTCTATTGTTTTATCCAGTAAACATTGCAAATTAATACTAACATAATTTTCAGCTACAGTTATTGCTTCAGGTACTGGACACAACTCTTTCTTCAGTTTTTGAATTTGAGCATAAGCAGGAAATAATCCGGGAGCAATATTATTAACAGATAATCGCAATTGCGAGTACTGCTCTCTAGTTAGGTCAGAGTTCACATACAAGCTAAGTGCATCGTCGTCAGATAAGGATTTAGACTCGTCCGTGTTATTTAAGAGTTTTTCGCAAAATTCCTTAACTTTTGTAATGTGTGCCGGGTGTGTTTGAATGAAGTCAAAGATAAATTTAGCATGTGTGTGTCTGATACTTTTTGATGCTACGTAGTTTAGCTCATCTATGGGGAGGGATCTTACAGATTCAGTTCTCCTTCTCTTTTGACGATCACTCAATGTATTAAAATATGCTTTAGAGGATGTCGATGTCGATGGAAGCAAAGTCGGAGGCTTAGTGTTAATAACATGAGACCAGTCTATTTGTAAATCAAGCCAACTGCCACATGTAGATAGAAACAAATCTTCTTTCCAACATTTGTCTTTCCGTTTATTCTTCACGGTATACAGAAATTTCCTTATTTTACCGTTTATAGCACTGCAATAAAGTAAGCAAATTGTTTAGTATTCAATACAAAAAAATATACGTTTTAGTAACATTAAACAATACTTACGATTTAATTTCCGAAGAGATGGTATTTGGAAATACAGCCATCACTTTTTCTACAGCAATACTATGATCTCGCAGATCATGTTTAAGCAGATTATATAAATCACGATTTGTTTTTAGTTTTTCCATTATATTCCGATTATAACAACACGCACAACGATTGACGACGGCTTAGTGTGAAGACATTTTTAATTTTGCGGGTATACTGAAATTACTTGCACTATAAGTTTTGAAGTGCCAGGTACAAATTATAATATTTGCCGTTAATTTATTTATTTATTTGTAAAAATCAAGGAGTTAATTCATGCGCTCGGTTGACACAAAAAACGTAATATTTAATGTATAAATAAATATTTACCGATTCTTCGATGTTAGAACTGCATTTCTATTCGGCTGCCTGCCTTAGCAGATTTAAGAAACAAATTGCTATTTCTTTTAAATAGGCGCTTTCGAAAAATGACCTCCAATTGCAAATATCTCTAAAATTCGGCTAAGTTCGGGTAAGGTTAAAATGCAGCGTATTAAAATTATCTTTAACTTATAACTTGTAATACTTAGTATCTTGGAATTGCTTGGCACATTTTTTATAATCATGACTTTCTAGTTTAATTTTACATGAATGATAAAACAGCAATTATAATTAATTATAATATGAAACACCTAGATATTATTTGTTGTGGCGATACTTAAACATATATTCTTTGTAATAAAATCAAAAAAAGGACCTCAACTACTACACAACAGTTAAAATAGTACCTAGAAGTATAGTCGAGTTTTACGGGTTTATCGGATAGTGATGTTTGTTCGAGTACTATTCACCAACAAGGCAAATAAGTGAAAAAATAATAATAAGACATGATGGTCTAAGCGTTAAAGTTTACAAAAAAGTCATTTAACAGCAAGAAAGTGAAACATTTTATTTTCAAGCATGTCCGACCGTTTGTTCTACGCGCTCCCACAGTGCATCGTGCGGAATCCTATAGGTTAGGTTAGGTTAGCTTTTATAAAATCCTGAAATATTTACGGTTACAGAAAACAAACCAGGATGGCAAATGAAACATTTGACTAAAAATATTTCGGCCTAACGAAATAGACCCATATTTTTTATACTAGACCCAGATCCAATTAAGCACTCTCGCTCTGTTTACGCCAAACGATTCGACGATAGCTATCTCTCTTACTATAGTGTTTTCCGTATCTGCCCGTCATTCATTAGTGAAACTATATACTCTGTAGTAGCATTGCTCTTGTATTATTGACGCTAATATTTATATCATCATATGCCTTGTTCTAACTTCTGCAATCGAACCCTCAAGGGGCTTTATTATGTGATGGCATGACGAGCTATTATAGAACATTTAATTAGACGGAGTAGTTTGACACAAAAGTGCTCTCAGATCTGTATATAATTTATCCATTGATATGCCATGAGCGTGCGAGAACGCTTGAAATTTAATTCTAATTGTGAACCTTGTGTCACTCAACAAAAGTTTAAAATATAATGTCGATGTTTGATGACTTGATCATGGTCCAATGGATCGTGGGACCAATTCCGATATTTACTGCACACTTCGCTCATTAATGTAATTTACAACTCACCAACGGCTTAATTTTTATAATTAAAAATGAAACCAAGTAGTTTTACCTAAAAGCCTTAGTTGGATGGTTCTTAGTTAGAGGTTTAATGAAAATCGATTGGTATCGCCATTATATCGGGGGTTTTTATATTTCAAATAGTTATTAGGTTATTATATACTTATCAATCTATCTTTCTGGCATGCGAAAGGTGCAAACTCCCACAAAGGAGAAAATCCTACAAAGGTTTAAGTCCCACAAAGGTTTAAGTCCCACGAAGATTTAAGTCCCACAAAGGTTTAAGTCCCACGAAGATTTAAGTCCCATAAAGGACTAAATCCCACAAAGGTGTAAGTCCCACAAAGATTTAAGAGGCCGTATACGAAATTTGGCCGATTTCGCCGATTTACCTGATTTTACAGACGTGATTTTACTGTTGAAATACTTTACTTCTACAAATTTTAATGGGCAACACGAAAGATAATTTCAACTTTAAACGAATGTATGAGCTCCTTTTTTGTTTTTATTATTTGATACAGATTCATTGACCTGAAACCGGCGACTGTTTTGTGAATTTTGCTGAAAGACGTTTAGAATATCGCATATTCACGAATTGTTTTGACGTCTAAAAGGTATAAAAAAAAATCTATTTATTACTGTAAAATTTGTCTAAAAAATGTATGAATTACTTTTTACCACCTTCATATATTTTTTTTGTGTAAAAAATGATTAACTTGGTAAATTTTTACAGAAAATGAGCAAAACATTATTTTTGATTACGACTACGTAAAACTATCGTTCATAAAATTAAAACAACAGTAATAAAGTTCAGTTCAAAATCAATCCATTACTTAAAAAAAACATCAAAAAAATAATAAAAAATAGCAATATATAATGTTTTAAAATAACCTAAATCTCGCATTATAATACTCGACAATTCTGAAAAAGTACCTCATTTATTTGTAAATCATTTATTCGATTAGAACTGAAATGATATTTCATGATGTGCATTCAAACTTATAGAATAGCAGTATTTTAACTATAAAATCTCAAAAAGAAGCAAAGCCACCAAAATTTCGTGTACGGCGTCTTAACCTCGTAAGGCCCGTTGTGCATTAGGATGCACATAATCAAGGCAATTTAATTGAAACTACATCTTAATGAGGTTAAAGACCATTTTTCTTTGTTTAGAAAGTAAAGTTCATATTATAGAGCAAACGTTTTTGAACTTTATGCCCTTGCTGATAGATACAAATTCCCATCACAAAAATCTTCCTGTTTCTAGTATGGTGGGCCTTACGAGGTTAAGTCCCACAAAGGTTAAAGTCCTACAAAGGTTTATGTTAATATTTTATTTCAGTTGGCGAGCAAAACTATCGGCGATGCGAGAATACATCCGCTCGCAGAAAGAGAATTTGCCCGCGACGCTACAAGCCGCGCAGAAGAAGAGGGTGGAGTTAGTTGCGGAGAGTTTACAGCAGTGGAAACTGAGCACCGAGAGTGTGTTGTAAAATTTAGAATTCTAAGTTCGGTTTTTTATGTGTAAATCAATACCAGCGATTTTTGCCATACCACATTGAACTAAGAATGTTGTATCGCAGTATTGTACATTACATCACAGTTCAGTACAAAAATGCTTAGCTGTATTCTCCTAAGGCCCAAGGTCCTACCCATAGTACTTACTCAGACCCAGCTCCTTCGACAGTTGTGTACTCATAGCTTACCACGGTCCTACCAGTAGGACTTACTAGAATCCTACTGGTAGGACCGTAGTACGTTATGATTACACAGGAACAATAACTTAAAAATAAGTTTTTTAAGTACTTGGGTCTGAATGAGTATAAAACAACAGTACTACTGGGAGGACTACAGGCCGTAGTGACTACATGCTGAATTTTTCGTTGGGCCTTAGGAAGGTATGGTATAAATGGGTTAGTGGATAAAACATCGGTCACTTTCTGATGACTAGACCGTGGATTTTTGTCGCCATGACGTCACAATAGGGTAGTTTGGGGAGTAAATGGAACGGTGTTAATTAATAAAAAATACGGTTTTAACCTAATAAATTTAAATAACTAGGCATTGACGACAAAAATGATCTAGTCAATTGATCAAAATTATCTTTTGGTATATAACTTCAAACCATACATTTGTACGTTAAACTGGCTTTTGACAGACAAAAAGTGGGCGACCGAAAAAAAAGCCAGTTTAATGTACGTACAAATGTATGGTTTGCAGTAATCGAAAGATAACGTTGATCAATTGAATAGGTAATTTTTATCGTGAATACCTACTAAGTTATTACAATTAATTCGGTTAAATCCGGCAGTTTTTCGTATTAAGTAACCGTTCCATCCAATAAATGGAACAGTGGAACATAATTAAACATATTAGAATTATATTTATCAATTAATCAGTTTTAACCTTACAACATAATTTTTTTTTGACCTAAGATATAAAATATCGTGAATGCCTGATTATAAATATTTAATTCCGTAGAACACCAATAGACTAGGTTACCTTATTAATTAACACCGTTCCATTTACTCCCCAAACTACCCTATTGTGACGTCATTGCGACAAAAATCCGGGGTCTAGTGATGACTACGTAAGTGCGAGAGTGACTTATTCACATTTATCTACAACAATAATCGCGATTATGTCAGACGCGCTGGACATCTCAGATATTGCCGTTGGTTTTGTTGTTGTTACTCTCTCTTGGATTTGACACTGATAGTATAAATATGTTTAAGCCAGGAGGAATCTAAAGAGGGTTGGGTTAGGTTAGAACAATAAAAAACATGGAAATAATGAGTTCTACAAGAAAAATGCAAAGTTACTCAAGTGACCTGGGAGCTGGAAGTGATACTAGACCAATAATGGATGAAGAAACGACTAAAACACATTTGAATACCCTGAGAAGAATCATATCATGCTAGCTTCCGCCCGCAACTTCGTACGCGTATAAATCAGTTCCCGAGCGAATAGCGATATGAAAGGTAGCCTATGTGTGAATTCAAGGTATAAACTGTTTTCATTCGAAATTTCACCTAAATCCGTCCAGTAGTTTATACGTGAAAGAGTAACAAACATCCATCCATTCATACAAACTTTCGCGTTTATAATATTAGTGGGATTGGATGAAGAAATCATCTACGTATGTGTCCGTCAGCAAAAGAGTTGTGTGTCCACGTTTACGAAAGCAAACATCTGTTGAACAAAGCAGTCGAAGAAATCAGAAGCAAAAATCCTAACACGGTACTCAACGTCAACTACGTTATATCAGGACTAGCTGAGGATAATAAAGTGACATAGATGGGTATCGTAAAAGGCTCAAAGTAGTTTTCTTTGAACTTATACAGGGTGTCTCGTTTAAATCGGTCAGTATGAGAAATTCTGAAACTATAAGACGTATGAAGATCTGTTCTTAGGAACCATGTCATCGATTTTAATAAGAAGAAATACTGCATACATTAAAAAAAAACCTGTACTCAGCTCGAGAATCGAACCCATAGTTTTGCATAAATGCATTGTTTTCACTTTTGAACATGCCTCAAGTTGTTGAATATTGTAACGGTGGTCACTTCGAACACCTACTAAAATAAATTAAAGAATGTGAAAACAATGCATTTTATTCATTTTGGACATCATGTTTCATAGAGCCATTTACTGCTTAAGACCTACACAATCTATATCTAAATAGAATTAGTGTAAGTTCAAACAACCGGGTTCAATTCTTGAGCTAAGTACAGGTTTTTTTAATGTATAAATGCAAGTTTTCTTCTTTTTAAAATCGATGACATGGTTCCTAAGAACAGATCTTCGTATGTCTTATAGTTTCAGAATTTCCCATACTGACCGATTTAAATGAGACATCCTGTATACTAGTGTTAACTTGGGGTCATCGATGATAGATAAAGTTGCTTTAATGGCTATCAATTGATTCGAGGATTATCCTTTATGCTCAGTTTTAATAAAGAGCCATTTGTGTACTAAACGTACTTCAGAAATAGGCTCTTTAACATTTAACAGTCAAGTATCAATAACTGTAAAAACTATAAAGCCAACCCTAAAGAAAAGCAAAGAAGAATCTTCGCGTGCTGACAGCACAGCATGGCTTAAAAATGGAGTAATCGTTTGTGACGATCAGTCTAGTAAGTTGCTAGGTGAAAGTATTAATTTGTTTGCAGTCGTTATTTCAAACCAGAAGACTATATTTAATTTTCAGAAAAAATTAGCACCAAAATAATGTCTATTGGTGTTCAAAAAATATGGTCACCTTATTAGAGCGAGATAAACTTACCTCGTGCCTACTATCTCACTAGGATCGTTTTTTAGTATCAGTTCAAATTCCAGGCATACGTAGTACTTTATTAGTTCCATATAAGCGACAAGTTTTTGAAGTACACGCATCAAAAATGTGCAAGTATCCAAAATATAACAGCATTACTTAATGCGTTGCGATACATTGCGAAATATAAACACAATGTGAGGATATGTGTAACTGAGAACAGCTTTACAAATGCCAGTGTTGTCGCCAGCATTAATTGTATTTTTAGTATTACGTAATATACAAGGTGTGTTTGACCATGGGGCTTTAAATGTAGGGATCGATTCTACTCCTCAAATGGAACTCCTTTTGTTCTACGACTTGAAAAAATAAGGTAATTTTTATTTTTTATTTTCCATACAAAATAAATTAATTCACTGATTTTACTAGTAAAGTTTGAAAGTTTGATCACCTATAACTTACTGTAATTTAAGTTATTTTCTAAGTCGTAGAACAAATGATGTAGCATTTGAGGAGTAGAATCGATACCTACATTTAAAGCCCCATGATCAGACACACCTTGTATATTTTATATGCAAATAAAACTATAAATTTAATAGAGCGCATTTATTTTCACATCACCGTTTCCTCTTAGGCAGTTCTATATGGATAGTCATGTCAACATTGTCCTCGAGTCGCTCGCACAGCTGCTGCAGGGCCGGCTGCGCCCACGCGTGCGCGGCGCGGCGGCGGGCGCGCGCGGCGGCGCGCGGCGCGGGCACGGCGGGCTTCAACGCCATCTTGGACCCGTCGTACTGCTCCAACAGTTTAACAGCTGACCTGGAATTTCAAATATGCCCGTTACAACTTTTGCAGTGCTTTTACAGAGAACAACATCTGTTGAAAGTTGCGGAAGTTGAATGAATGTTGAAAGCGGTCGTTCACCTGGACACTTTAGCAAACCGTAACCGAGTCGACGGAGCTCCGCTATCGCAGAGCTCCTATTACTGAGGTATTTTGGCCCTACGGGCCCCCTGAAGAACTAACATAACCTAAACCACCTATAGGTTTTAACCAGTTTAGTTTCCGCAATCCACAGATGAACTACTTAGATGGACCACGGGCAATGACCTGTCGAAAGCTATAGCTAGGGAAAAACAAATCGAAACGCAAAGAAACAATTGAGGTCGCTGTTCGGAGTGAATTCGGGAATTTAATTAAGTATTAACTCGATAAAGTTAATACTAAAATCGGTCTACCAAATAAATAATTTTGAAAATTAATGTCGTTTATTTGTTGTATTAACGTAATTTATTTTATTTTTTCGGAATCATCTAAAACTTTGTTTTTTCATAAGTGTGACGAGTGGAGCGGTAGTATTAATGGTAAATATTATTTACAACAATAATGATTGATAGTTATGCTACTGTGACATCGATTCTGGTAGATAGTGATAAATAATACATGTATTTTTATAATGTTGTATAGACTAAAGAGTCAGGAAGCTAAGCTAAGAAACATCGAGAATAGAGCGACATTTTTCACTTTGAGAGGATGTCCATTTCATGAATGGGACTACTAATATTTGTACTGAACATTACGTCATTTCTTAATACTAACCGCCTGTTTCACAATCGACAAGTAAAGCTTATTTGACAGATAAACTTAGCCCTTTCTCTTTCTGACACTTGAAAATAGACAAGGAGAGAGACATCTTTATGTGACAGATAAATTTACTTGTCGATTGTGAAACAGGCCCTAACTGTACTAGGCTGCGTTTTCACCAGAGCTGTGGGAAGTACAAAAAATCTACCAATAGGAGAGCTGCGCTGAGCGAGGCTAGGAATTCTATTGGTGGATTTTTTCCTCGCACAACTCTGGTGGAAACGCAGCCATAAGCTCTTTTATCTCACGAACGCGGGTGGACCATGATTGTAGTTGTGACGCGTATAGACACCACGACGATCAACGTTCGTGAGATAAAACAAGTGAACAAATGCGTCGCTCCACATGATGGTACAGTACTCACAGCTTGGAGTCGGTGTGGAGCACGGCCTGCCTCACGGCGGGGTGGTAGTGGCGGGCGAGCGGCGCCAGCTCGGCCAGCAGCGCGGCGCGCGCGTGGCAGTGCGCCGGCGACGACAGGAGGGCGTCGAAGCACCCCGCGCCGCTCTCGGGGTCCGGCTCCCACAGCGACGACACTGCCTTACTTTGCTAAAAACAAATGTTGCACCAATCTCAATAATACCACTTTAGAATAACAAAATAGGAGAGATTTTAAAGAAAAATAAAAAGGAATAGTACATTGTGCATCAAGGGAAGTAAGACACAATGTTTTTATCACATTTGCAAGGAAACAAAAAAATTAATTTTAAGAAAACAACAATTAAAAAATGAATGGCATTCGACTCGCTAAAAGAGTCAACATGTCAACTCAACTTTTTTTCAATATAGTCAGTCTTCCACAGATAATGCTAAGAACTGCCATTAGTTTTCAAACTTGACAGGCCATACTGCCAGATTGTACCGATTTTAAATATGAAATTTAGTAAAATAATCACAAATGTCTCTGAAATAATAGTAAAATATAAATATAATGCATTTAAATGTACCGTAGGAGTATACGTTTTATATACAGTTATATTGGTTTGTAGCCAAGTTTTGAATATAGGAAATAAACCTTGGCTATGATGCTCCTTAGTCTGAAATGATGTAATAGGTTCTTTATTTTAAAACTAAACCCTTAACTCTCTTGGGAGGTTAATAGACTGTAACTGCCCTATACGCCTATGTGTTATAATATCCTTTCCGAGCATGTGTGATAAAAAAATATTTATTCGTGACAAATGCACAACACAGAATATAGTAATAATACATAGGAAGAATGTAGTCAAAGAATGGTCCCAACTCGGCAAAATCCTAAAGAAAATAAAAATAAAACCACGGAAGGTTTCACACATTAAATACCTTAACGAGCAATTCTTGTAAATATGTACATTTATTCTGGTGAGAGCTTATTTTAATGCTGACTAGTAATTATTTAAAAGATATTATTATTGTAGTTAAGACAAGTAAATATAAAAAAAACCCACCCCACTTTGTTTTTTAATATTTTTTTACGTGTCTTGTTCTGTTTAATAAATAAATCTAATTTTGTTTGTTTTCTTGTTTGATTTTTGGGTAGTTTTGTCCCTATCCTAAACTGTACCTGGGTGATTCTTCGGCGTTTAACTGCCTTCATTATTGTCTCGGCATATTATTCTAGATAAAATTATAAATTTTCTAGTTGTTTTAAATGTAATCGAAACTACTCCCCGGTCCGTTGTTTTTGCCATCGAAAGTTGCTGGTAACTATTATTTGTTTGGGTAATATATTGAAGACAACAATGACGGCGGTTGGACCGCCGGAATATTGCCCCACCTGAGCGAGCTGGTGCAGGAGCGCGAGGCAGGCCAGCGCGCCGTTGTGCTGCAGCTGCAGCGCCAGCGTCGCCAGCCGCTTGGCGAACGCCGCCAGCTCGTCCGCCGACACGCGCCGCGCGCGCGCGCAGATCTGGCTCACTGACTCGATGATTATACTCGCGTTTTCGTAAGTTCCGCCTAAAATAAAAAACAATAGTAACTATATTTTGGTGAATATACACGCGCATGCACGCACGCACGCACGCACACACACACTGATAGCGGATTCTGCTTCTGATGAAATTGATTATCATGGAATATAACTTTATATATAATATGAATTTCCTCGCACCTCTGCATTAGAGGGTCCATGAACATCGTTAAGTTAGTGGAATCATTGAATCGGCAATATCTCTAATATTTTTTAAGCTAGAGTAAAAATAACACAACATGTGTTATTGATTAACAATAGCGAAGAAAATATTAAAATTTGTGCACCTATTAAAAAAATACCCTGTATATAATATGAATATTATATATAAAGTTTCAATTTTGTCTAGTCAAAAGAGAGTACAATTTATCGACATATTAATATCGTTCAGAAATCCCTAGGATAATTTTGTTCGTGCCACAAAAACTTGTATGTCTGATAGATGTAAGTACCAGCGTGCGTGTCCAGCATGGCGGCGTAGAGCGCCGCGTGGAAGCGGGCCGGGTCGAGGCTGAGCGCGTCGCCGGCGCCCGCCAGCACGCGCAGCACGCAGCGCACGCACAGCAGGCGCTCGCGCGCGCCCGTCGCCTCGTCCTCCGTCAGCCGCGCTAAGATGGCGACCAGGTCGGAGTAGTACTCCAGGTTGATTACGTGCGTGAACCTGGAAATGTTACGATACATATCATATTCTTAGATAATTCCCCCAGTACCACTGCACCAACGCCTAGGAGCCGATATAACTTATATTCTAAATACGGGTCCGTAGCATAATATCGAAAATCAAATTTCATAAGTACGAAATTCCTAACACAAAAGTTCGAATATCAAAATGTCTAATGTACGTAATTCCTAAAGATGCATGCCCTAATGCACTTTTAATCGAATCATCTCATTTTCGAAAATCAATATTCCTTTGTAGAAAATGCCTAAAGACAATACTTGAAACTCAATATTTCTAGTGCTCAAAATCGCTACGTACAAAAAGCTTAGTGACAATTCTTCGAAAATCAATACATTTAATGCTAAAAACACCACCCCTAATGAACGTAGCATAACTTCGAAAATTAAAGTTCCTAATGTAGTACGTAATTCTTAAAAAATTGCTGGAAAGTTATTAGAATCTTGTTTTCATAGAACTATTTTAGGAATTATGTACATTAGGAATTTTGATATTCGAAGTTATGCTACGAGTACGTACCCGAGTTTATAACCTTTTTAATTTGCAATGTTGTCCGGGTCAAATCTTGATACAGAACGTATTCTCTATTAACCTTTTTGTCACTCTCGACAGTAGATGACACATATTGAAATGTACTCATAGTAAGCAGTATAAAGACTACTTCAAGCATGCAAACTACGTACTTGAAGGAGTCTTTACACTGATTATTTAGCTATGGAGACTATCTTATCATTCATTACCAATAATATCAATGGTCATAGTAGCCATTTGTATACTTTCCTGAATTGTGCTAGGAAGTTTAAATAAAGAAATAAATACGCAAACCCACTTGTACAGGTTAAAAAATAACGCAAATTGATGATTCAACAACAGCAAACTTATCCCTAAAAGAGATCTGTTCCATACATATAGCTTGTAATGGAAATCCCAGGTATGATTTAGATTGAAATATAATAATCAGTTTCGTATCCTTTAAACTAAGGTCAGCTGACCGTAGGACAAATGTCGTTCGAAATTTCGCACATTATACATTTCAAACTTAGGTCAACTGGGCGTAGGAAAAATGTCGTTAGTAAATTCGTGCACTTTAGACATTTTAAATCAGGCTAATTAAACATAGGACATGCATCTTTAGGAATTTCGTACATTATACATTTTGAAATTCGAAGATTGGTTTTTAGGAATATCGTACTTATGAAATTTGATTTTCGATATTATGCTACGGACCCCTAAATACAATGTGTCCCTGGAAAAAGTATAGGATAGGATAAGGATAGGGATGAAGCTATATGCTATTTGAACGACAAATACAGAAAAACATTATTTAGATTTAAATAAAAACATAATTATTGCTGTCAACCCTATAGGAACAAAGAGAAATATCTCGCCTCATATGAGGTCTATTGAAATGAAATAAACGGTTTTTAAATCCTAGAGCATTTCTAAACAAAAGATAAAAACATACGCCAACCACAAAAAAAAATATATAGGCAACACATACTAAACGACATAAGATCTTGACCGCTCATCAAAAATATCGTGTTTTCATGAGATTATTATTATAATTATAGATACTGAGTTAATAAATAATTATAACTAATAATAACATGAGGTAATATGGGCTTTTTTTAAACATAATATCTTTGACCGCTCATCAAAAATGACGTGTTTTTATTAGACTTATTATTATAATTAAGGATAATAATGAGTAAACAAATAATTATAGCTAATAATAACATGAGGTAATCTTTTTTTAGGTCATTTTAGGAATTATCAGGAATTTCCAAAAAATAAACATTTTTTGAAGAAAATTATTTTTCATTTGTTTGGCGTAGGTATGTTGTCCTTTTTTTTTTTTTTTTTATTGACATGGGAAATGATCTAGGATTAAAAAACCGTTTACTTCATCTTAATAGACTTCATACGAAGCGATATATTTCACTTTGTTCCAATAGGGTTAAAAGTAATTAATGTTTCTTTTTAATCTTAAAAAATATTATAAGCACTCATTCTTTTTTTTTTGGTGAAATTGCATCTTTTTTCATTCCTATTCGTTTGGGCACCTTATCCAGGGACACGTTGTATTACTAGCGGCCTCGTTGACAGTCCCGAGTTGATGTCTTACGTTACGTCTTTAATACACTAGTAAACTTCTTGGCCTGATTGTAGAAAATGTGGTTATAGAATTATTAACAGTCTTTTTAGAGTTGTTGGTATTTCTGTAGCTCTGCCAACCTCACTCTGGGAATGAAGGCGCGATGTTATGTACAGTACTGGCAAATAAAATATCATATTTGTACTCACATCTCATATGATTACCTACAAATGTGACTCACCAAAATTGACATCCAATCAAGAACTAGTTGACCAATTACATTGCTATTATTCAGTTCGTTAGCTGATTAAATAAGGTTCAAAATGGTATATCACAAATGTTTGTACTCATCGTAGTTTTACAAAAAAAATAGTATTTTAAAAACAATTGCTGATGTGATCATACAAATGCCGTAAATTTAGTGTAAACGAGTCGGCAATGATTTTTAAATAGTTAACTTTTATTTGGCGATTTTATTTGACTTTTACCATCACGCCTTCATTCCCAGAGTGGGGTAGGCAGAGCTACAGAAATACCAACAACTCTAAAAAGACTTGTTGATAATTCTGTAACCACATTTTGCACAATCAGGCCAAGGAATTTACTAGTGTATTAGTGACAGGTTGCAAGCCCATCGCCTAACAATACTACAAGCCCTTATTCCCTGAGTCGCCTCTTACGACATCCACGAGAAGACATGGAGTGGCACTATTTTAACCCGGAAAATATATAAATAAATCAATAAATTACTTGGCGAGTCCGTCGAGCGCGGCCGCAAGCAGCTTGGACCGCGGCGCGGTCTTTAGCAACCGGAAGTAGATGTGGAACACGGTCTTCGTCACTTCCGTGAGGAGCTTACGACGAGACACGTCGCTCTCCTGCGCTTCCGTTTCTAGCAGCTCACGTTCCACTTCTTTTAGTTTTTTCGCTCGCTGTAAATAGTGTGGCGTTAGTAGGTACAGTCACGGACTTTAAATGATCAGCCACTTGCCACTGCTCATATTTTAGCCGTGTAATGCAATCGGGTTATTGAAACGTTACCATAGCAATCCTTTGGTAACGAGTAACGACCAATAAACACTGAGTTCAGTTTGGACCAATAGTAACTGTTGTTTAAACGTGACCATAGCAACTCTATTAAACGACCAATAACGACTGTGTTCAGTAGAATAGCTGATTGGTTGTATCACCAATAGTAGCTGTTGTTTACGAATAGCCATAGCAACTAGACAGACATGCAATTGGTTACCTTTGGGTGATGTCACTCTGTTGTCTAGTTGGTAGATCTGGGTCTCAGGTTAGCCAACCGTTAATATTGCATGTCATTTTGTTCTTCTATTATACGAAGACGTGTGAATTTCCTTATCTCGATATACGAGTAAAACCGACTGAACCCGATTTGCATTACACGGCTAAAATATGAACAGTGGCAAGTGGCAGATCAATTAAAGTCCGTGACTGTACTAAACTCGCAACATTGAAAATAAACCTCAGTAATAATTCAAGTTATAGTGAATTTTCAAACTAAGAAGACTCGAAAATGGATGAATTTTACCAAACGCCTCGCATTGCAATAGGAACGGAAAGGATACGAACGGATACGGCAACAGACTGTCGCGTCTACTAAAGTTATTATTGTCTATTTATTACGGTCGCGTGTCGCGGAAGACGCCTGTGGTCAAGCTGCTATGCGCGGCGAGGTAATATAGACTTTAAATACTGTGTACATGATTAAAAATAATTTAAAGTTTGTAAAATCCGTTCCGATCCAATGCCATGCGAGCCGATTGGTGGAAATTATCCTTTTTTCGAGTCCTCTCAGTTTAAAAATACTTTACTTTACCTTATCTTATCTTTCTGTTTCCCTTGCATTTTTTAACTACAGGGTTTTAGTGGTGGTAGGACGGTGTGCAGGGTCCGTCCGGATCGCTACCAACATCTTATCCATTAACCACCCGCCAAGCAACTGTGTTCGCATTGTTGTGTTCCGGTGTGGGGATAAGACAACCGGTGAAATTACTAGCATAGAGGCATTCCATCTTAGTCGTCAGGGTTGGCAACGCATTTGAGGTCTTAGGATTATAGTCTTGAGAATTCAAATGTCTATGGATCTCAGATTCCACTTACCATCAAGTGGCCTGAGTGTTCGTGTGCCTTCTCCTTAACATAAAAAAAAACTACAGGAAAAACAGTTTTCTTATTAGTGTAAGTAGAAATAAAAACAAACTGTCAAAAAAGGTTGATATTCATGTCTCAGACATACTTCAACAAACAGTTACTTTGACCCTGGGTTCCTACGACTATTTACAAAACTTCCGTTAAAGACTCATTTTGTATGTAGCAAATACCCTTTGTACCCTTTCTCCGTAATGTTACCCAAGTAATTTTATTTACGTATTATGAACACCTAATCTTAAAAGGAACAAAATAACCACGGAAAAGTTATTAAAATACCTGTTTATTTGCTTTCATAAATATACACAATAACAAATCTTTGTATCATTTATTTATTAATTATTACTTCCTTGAAAAGCATCAAAATTATTTTTAGGGTAAGCAATCAATTAATGTAATTTAATTTGTTTAATTAAAATCTATGGAGTCATGTCCACATTATTGCGAGTAATGACGCCCATTTGTCCGATCTCTGCTAGTTACATTTCAATATCCGTCAGACCCCGAACTAAGCTGAGCCTGTATCTCGGGACCTTCACTTAAAATAAATTTATTCTTATTCTTATTAATCAGCTTACTTTCTTCTCCTTCTTGGACAAGTTGACGATCCTCTTCTTGTGCTTCTCCTCGAGCCTCTTCTTGTGCTGGACGTCGGCGCCGGCGTCGAGGTCCACGTCGCGGATGCGCAGCGCCAGCAGGCAGCGCAGCGCGCCGGCGCGGAGCCGCTCCCCGCGCCGCTTCACCAGCTGGTTGATCAGGCGCACGATCTACCGAGGGAAGGAGACGGAATTCACAACTAGCTGTGACGTACAAAATACCATGTGGCGTTTAACCCCTCGTCTGTCTGTCAGAGGCGAAAAAACCAAGTTCTAGTCTCATCGGATTAGGATAAAGTCCAAAAAATAAGTTGAAAAGAAAAACCACAAAGCTATCCAAAACATAGATCTGTGTCAAGGCGATGAGGGTTTAAGGTCTTTAGCCATTAGAAGAAACTTGTTAATTTACTTTCTCATTCAATCAGTTCAATTATTAACGAAAGTTATTTTTTAAATGTTTAGCTTTTGAGGCAGACTTTTCTGTAAGCATGATATTTTTCAAAACAATAAGTTTCCCTCGGTTTTATTTATTTTGTCCCAAAAATAACTAATAAACTATAGCATTTTTTGTGGTTACAGAATTATAAACAAGTATTTTCATAGTTGTTCGTATTTCTGTAGCTCTGCCTACCCCACTTTGGGAATGAAGGCGAGATGTTATGTATGTAAGTTATTGTTACAGAATGTGTATTGAAATATTTATATTGTAATACTGTACGGGGCCCTTTTAAACGGGGTCATTTGTATTTAAATGTATTGTAGAAAAAACATTTCTATTCTATTGTTTTAAAAGTATAGGAGAAGTAGTTCATCTTCAAACCAAGACAGCGCGCGGGTTGCATGTATGCGTAACGCGTCCGTATGGCTGTTGGCGGCGCTAGCCACGCACACATGCAAGCTGCGCGATGTACTTTTGTTTGAAGTTGAACTAGTTTCCCATATTTACTTTGGTTATACTCACAGTGAGAGTGATTTCGCCCTTTGCGTCTTCTGCGAACACAGTAACGCAGCACTCGTTGGCGACGTCGGCCGCGTCAGGCTCCTTGCAGTCCAGGAAGGGTACGATGCTCTGCGCGATGTTGGTCGCGTAGTTGAAGTAGGGCCGCGCCACCAGCAGCCCGCACATGCAGCGGAGGGACACCAGCGCTAGGCTTAGCGCGGACTCTTCTGGCTTTCTACATTAAGCGTTAAGGCTTGGTTTCATTGTAATTTATCCCGCATACTTGTAGCGTTGCATTGCACCGTTGCAATAGCTCCGCAACACGCAATAACGTGAATACTAACTCGTCAATGTATTGCTACTTGCATGCGGGTTAACGAAGCATTTAAATTACAAAAAGAACGGCCAAGTGCGAGTCGGTCTCGCGCAGGGTTTCATACCGCACAGTTGGTTATTATATCCCAAGTTGAATTCGATTTCGAATCGAATCAGCACGAGCCCAACTTACACTTGAACATTTTTTGAATTTTGTTGTTCTTCAGGGTTTATCATATAATCATACCAAATTTGACGCTCGTATGTTTTACCGTTTTTACCATTACAACAATAACAACAACAATAATAATAAAAAATATGCCTTTATTACTTCACTTTCTTAAAAAAGAGGTTTAGTAAATCTGCCATACGATTCAAAAGATACAGCTCTTTAAAGTTAGGACGGACGGACGGACGGACGGCGTAGGCATAGGGTCCCACTGGGTTCCATTCAGCCATGGAACCCTAAAAACGGCAAAGTGCGAGTCCAACGAAGTACCATTTTAGCATGGGGGTCACTTTATTTTTTTAAATTTAATTTCAATATTAGTTTTTTTTTATATTGGCCACAGAAACACACGCTTTAAAAAAAAACAAATGTCAACCTATTTCAATTGGCTCTCGAACTATATGTATGTATGTAAAAACTTAATTGTACAAAACACATAACTTCAAATACAAAATTACAGACTAGAAAGATGTAAAGGCGAACTTATCGCTTTAAGTGATCTCTTACAGCCAAGCTTTGGGTTATAGACAAGTATAAGAAAAATTAAAAGTGGCAACAAGTAGAAATAAGTACCAAAGTTTATAGAAACAGCGTGAACTACATTTTAGAGCTAAAATAATGAATAAATACTAACATACATACACATAAAGTAGCAAAATCAATTACACAATTACATTACCCCCTCGCTTTGTTTTGTTTTAACTATGTATATCACCTAGTTTAGTTTGTATGTTGAATACTTGAATTCTTGAATATAAATGAAATAAAAACTATCGCCAACCTGGTGTTTCCCTTCTTGGGCCTCAGTACTGCGCATGCCTTCTCCAGCCTCTGCAGATATCTCTTGTAGAATTCTAGCAGCTCCTTCTCATATTTGTATAACGTCAATGTGTCCTTCTTTACTGAAATGATAAAAGGGGTTTGACTTCACAAGTTAATTTAAACTCGATACCGAGTTCCCGAGATAAAGGGCCTTGACAGACGGACGGACAATAAGTGATCCTATAAGGATTCCTTTTTTTTTCTTTTAAGCATTTACAACATATTACTTACTGTTCTTTATACTCACATTTAATATTAGAATAATCCTGGTGTCGTATCTGGTACTCGGGGAGTATATCCTTAAATACTTCATACGTGGAGAGGGTGGCGAGCTTTCGGACCGAGTGCAAATTCAATGTGTTGTCCTTTAGACGCTCTTCCATTAGATATAGAATTGGATACAGGTTTTTTAACTGTAAACGATAAGCGAGGTTAGATTTTTAAACAAGCAACATACATAAATAACATCACGCCTTCATTCCCAAAGTGAGGTACGCAGAGCTACAGAAATACTATCAACTCTAAAAAGACTTCTTGATAATTCTACAAGCTAAATGAGTTAAATAGCGTTTACAATTTGTTGAATAGGAAATTGCATCATTTAACCTCCTGAGGCCATACCACAAACAAGGATATTTTTGTGAGTTGGCATTCTGAATCTACTATCAAGGAAATAAAGTTCAATTACCTTTGCTCTTAAACGCTAATTTCAATAAAAAAATATAATTAAAATGCATTTTATTCTTATCAAAATAAAGTTAAAACTAAACTGTATGGATTATGTACCTCCTAGGTGTTCTCTCAAGAGGTTAACAGGTGATTGCCTTGCCTAATCAGCTGAATAGGCAAGGCTATTGATTTTAAATATAGTTATCACAAAAGCAGAGGGGTTGCACTGGGCATGTCGCACCGCCTTAGTAACCTTCCCGCTGGTCCATTCTGAGAATGGATATCAGTCCGGGGCCGGCACCGAGCGAACAAGTACGTCCTTTTTTTTGAATTCGGTTAAAAACAAGTCGTTACGATCGCCGCAAGCGAGGGAACGACATCTGGTGCGCTAAATCATTTTTGCCCTCATTGATGTATTCTAGGCGTGTGTCAAACCTAGCCCTACACGTGCCGCGTGCGAATGAATACAAGTTATACGATAGTAAGAAAGGCATAGAGTAGGCACGTTTTTAATGCCTAAACAGCGCTTTTTGAAGTGCAAGTGCTTGTTGTACTATTACTTATTCTGTGACAATAGGTACAGTGGCTCTGTTCATCAGCCAATTGAAACTGAAGTTATTTTGAACATGATCAGATTTACAGTTTTTGAGTTATTGCCGAAAAACTGCGCTTCTCAACAAAAGGGTGTAAGTGCCACAAAGATATGCTCTTTTTCTTGTGCACTAATTTGTGATAGTAGTAACCGCTTCGGAACACTGAGCATGATGAGACATGCCCGGGTTATTTTTAATTTTAATTAACGTCAAGTAACTAAACAAAGCAAGGACAAACCAAATCAACCAAACTAGAAATTGTGAAGTTAAAATGCCTTTAGAATGTAGTGGTTATTTCCTCTGGTCTAAATTACCGGCTTATTAGATCAACAAGATAATATTTTGCCTTTTCTTTTATTATTTACCTTCTTTTCTGGATCCTCAAGCAGAGACGAGCACAGAGCTCCGATCCTCAGCTTCTCATGGTTGAGCCTGTCCCTCCTAGCAGCCAGCAGTTCCACTGTACTGACCACCCCACCTTCTGGAACCTCCGTATCTTCTTCTCCGGTGCCTTCCATGCCGGAATCAGAGCCTGGCTCCTCTTCAAGGTCTTGCTGTATACTTGCTTTCTCTAGTTTTTTTTGTTTTGTGTCATCTTCTTGCTCTGATTCTGTGTCTGTTTAAAAAGTCATAAAATACATATTTCAAAGGACAAAATAGTAAAAATTTAAATTTGATGAGCAGTTTCCTGTTTCTTAGGGTTAAAAAACACATATAAATTTGAGACCAACTGTAAATAAGGAAAGAATAACTGTATGTTGCTATTGTTTCTGTTCTCGGTTTATATTTTGCTAGAGACCGTTTATAAACTTGTAAGTTTTGTTTTCTATGTATTTATACATAGAATACAAAACTTATGACCCAAAAAAATGCTACTCCATTTTTAATGCATTTCTTATATACATAGATTTAACATCACACCTTGATTCCAATAGTGAGGTAGGGAGAGCTACAGAAATACCAAGAACTTAAAAAGACTTGTTCATAATTCTGTAACCACATTTTGCATAATCAGGCCAAGAAGTTTACCAGTGTATTAGTGACAGGTTGCAAGCCCATCACAAAAATACTAGAAATTACGTACCTTCACACTCCTCAGACCTCTCCATAAGCCCCTGCTTGGTCTTGATGGGCAGCAGAGCCCTCATCCTCTTGGTTGGTTTCTCCGACATCTCCTGCTCATATTTATCTTCAAAGTCACTCTCCGAGTTTGACTCAGACTCTGCACCACTATCACTGCTGCGCTTACATTTGGGGACCTTTTCTTTATCTACTTTCCTACGTTTTCTGTTTGATCTATAAAATAAATGACAAAGTTACAAGCCACTAAGAAATAATGTGTATCATATAGGTATTCTAGTAACAGGAATCATTTAAGAAATTGATGAAGATTATCATTGCATTTATTTATGTAGTCCAGTCATATACTTATAAAACATTACTGATTATTTCTCATCAGTTTGGTGTCTATAATTCTTGAAAAATATGAATACAAACTTGTTCTGTTCCTCCTTTTCGGGCACGTTAGCTAAGAACCCTGGGTTCTTCGCCAGCCGGCTCATGATGTACTGCTTCTCCTCGTCGTCCAGCATGTCTCCCCACTCGTCAGCCGACCCCTCACTCTCGCTGCTGTATTCTGGCTGCGTTTGAGTTACGGTCTGATTCTGTTTCTGCGGCTTTGCCCGGTGCCTTTGGAGATTCAGTTTGCCCTGCTTCTTCATTTTATTCGTGGTCTGGTTGTTCCTCTTCACTCTACTCACCTTTACTTTGCCTTTTTTCTAAAAAATACGAGTTATTCATGGTTATGTTTATTCAACTAGTTTGTAATGCTGAAATGAAACATTTTATTTCTTAGAGAATTTAATACTTACAGCCATTATTGTAGTTTCAATCTAGTAGCAGTAAGTTAACAGTTTGTAGTATTTATAGAAAAATAAAACAACGTGGATCTGACAAGTGAGGCTAGGCAAAATAATTTGAGTGCAGGACAGCTGTCAGGGCAGTCAATGTCACTTTGACGGTGAAGAGAAGTATTTTGGTATTACTTTGTCTGTAGGTAATTATTACTATATATTTCATAAATATTTTTTTAAGCCAACAATAAAATTACAAAAAAACAAAAGCCCTGCAAAACTGTATTAGAACAGTTTATCACCAAGAATTCGATTTAGGTTTATGTTAAGGTTTGGTTTAACACCGAGTGAGAAAATTATTTTATAATTTTAAAAGAGTTTTGCATTATAACATATTTTTAAATACAAGGTGAAAAACCAGTGAAAAAAACTGGTCAAAATAACATTAAAACGCATAGTTAGATTGTATTTCAAAATACTCCCCAGAGCTTAAGATGCGTTCAGCTAACGTCTAAAACCGATGGCGACCTTTCGATGGCTTATTCGCTAGCGATTAAGTATTAATATTAGGATCAGTCAATGTAGGGAACATTGAGCAGTATCACTAACGAAAAAACAAAATATTGAGTAAATTTGTGGAGATAATGTAGCTTGTGTGCCGTTATAAAAAGTTTTCAGTTGCAGAGATCTAAGCCGAACGCACACAAACTTTCTAACTGTCAGTTACAACAAGACCTCGAAACTTTCTAGTTTTTCTAGTTTTCTTCTATGAAGTTTAGCCTGGAGCAATTAATTAGAAGCCATATCCGGTGCACATTCTGATTCACTAGCCACCCACGATGAGAACTGTTTGAGGATTGGCCTAATTTTTGTTAAATGATGGTGCCACAACAACAGAGGAGGAGACGTCGTAGGGCTGCTCTGGCTCGGACTTCTGAGCGCCGTTTGGTGGTGGCGAGGGGTGCCGGAGGGTTCGGGTTTACCATAGCGGGGCAGCGGCCGTGTGTCGTCTCTGCTGTGGCTGCGGGCGGGCCGGCGGAGCGCGCTGGGTTGCGGGCGGGGGATGCGTTGATAGCGGTCGACGGGGCCAGTGTGGCGCGCGCTCCTCATGCGTCTGTGGCCCGGCTGGTGGCTGCTGCGCCGGGTGCGATCGCGCTGAGCGTGGCGCCGCGAGAGTCTCCACCGACAGACACGGAGGACACCGAGCCCGACGAGCGCGCCAGGACGAGGCGCCGGCACCCGCCGGCGCGCCGCCGCCCGCAACCTGCCATGCTGCACCATCCTGGTCAGTATTACAACATCAAATGTTTTGAACAAGCATTGATGTTGTACATCAAAATATTGGCCTTTGATTTAGCTGTTGAAGAATTTAACTCAAAAAGTATACTTGGCTTATTCCTTATGATGAGTAGTAGTGAGGACTTCTTTATACTCTCACAGGTTAACAACAACTTTAGTTTCCTTTTCTGTATAAGGTGATGGTTATCTATTTGGTGGATTAGTGTAAAAAGTGGTACAGTTAGTGATGGAATTGTGCAATTTTACTGGTATAAGCACCTTAACAACCATAACGCTAATAAATGAACTCTTAAATACCGGCAATTGGTACAATATTTCAGAAAAACTAATAAATAAATCCGTGGCTGGTGTGAATACGTTGATAACTCGTTGAAAAAGAATGAAGTAATTTGAACTATTTGCAATTTGTTCTAAATACAAATTTCACTAACTTTTCATCGCGACTTATCAACTTATTCACACCATGCACGGAAATATAAAATCTATGCTATGACTTAATGTGCAACAAGTTTTGAAAGTGGCCTTGAGACTGGTCCTGACTTGGCGGCAGGCATTGAAGAACTCCAATTGATTAGGTATTTAATTAAATGTAAATAAACAAAACCACATGATATAGTTCCTTTGTCAATAGAAGAGGAACACTGATCCATCAAAGTTTGTTAAAACAGGTTTAGATTGTTGAGCCTTGTGGTTTGGTTTATTTCCATTTATGTAAGTACGTAAACAAATAGAGTATTAATACATGCATACTGCCATGTTATAGAGCGGCCTAAGGTTGGTTTTATTCTCGCTTATTTTCTGGTCCTATCTTACGTAATGATAACCAATTTTATGCCAACCTAACTTAATCTTTTAAAACTTGTTGTGCTGTATTATGTTGTAGGTATTTTTATCTGTAGCTGATGATTGTTTATTCCGTTTGCAGATGGCTAACCAAGAAGGGTAAATAAGTAAGTGCTGTTCAACTATTTGCACTTGTTGTCTGCACTAAACCTGTGTTGTCTTGATTTGCCACATTCATCACAATTTCTTTTTATTCTGGCACATGCCTACTCCTAGGGCACTGTCCATGGATGCAATAAATAAATTAATGAATAAAATAGTTATTTTACCATTCTCATTATTGTCATATAAAAGGTCAAAAATATTACTTTCTTTAATTGGAGATAAAAGTGATAAATCAGATTCTTGGTAAACTTTTGTATTAGCATCACAAACAAAATGGTCACTATTGCGCACCCTGGCACTTTAATATTTATTAGGTTTAGTAACAAAAAGTAAAATAACTAGATTCTATTCTTTATCACTTATATGTATTGCTAACGCTTAATTATATGTTTTATATGTTAATGTTTGCTTCTATTGCAATCAAAACAATAATACACACTTCTTCTGATCTTCTAATATCACACCATGTGTGTTCACTGTACAACATACACGTTTACTTAACGTCATACTCAGAAACATTTTAGAGATTATAAGCTGGTTCCATTATCAAACTTACATACATACATAACATCACGCCTTCATTCCCAGAGTGGGGTAGGCAGAGCTACAGAAACACCAACAACTCTAAAAAGATATGTTTATAATTCTGTAACCACGTTTTGCACAAGTAGGTTGAAATGTTTACTAGTGTATTAGTGACAGGTTGCAAGCCCATCGCCTAACAATACTACAAGCCTTTATTCCCTTAGTCGCCTCTTACGACATCCACGGGAAGACATGGAATGGCACTATTCTAACCCGGAAACCACACGGAACAACGTGGAACACTATCAAACTTATTTAGGAAAAATTGTCTCTGAGGAAGGACATAATCATCAAAAACATAACTGACTCTGAGTATGCATAAAGTGAATGTTTTGTGCTTGTTCTTGTCATTTGTGTGTGTACTACCTAGACTTAAGTTTTTTTTTTAATGTTTGACTTTACCTATGAATTACTGCGTTTCTTAGACATGCATTGCGGTAAATTATGCTTTTGTATTTTATAGTTACTGTTTTATTAATTTTTAACCGATTTTTTTAACGTATTGGTACATGACTCGTGAAAATATGACTCAACATAGAAATATAATAAAAACAAGGTTTTTAATTTATGTTATGTTGAAGTATGTTTTGTATTTGTTTAATTTAAATAGAGCTATTGGGCGTTTTCCAAAAAAAGTGTACATTGTTAAAGACAAAATTAAGTACTTAACTTTAACTTTGTCCTTAACGATGTACACGCCCTATTACACAACATAACCAAATAATAATGTATTCAATATCAAAAGCACCACCAAGCAAATACAAAAATAAAATAGAAGTATCTTTTTGTATGCGAATACATATCAAAGAACATGTTCATTTTAACTTACAGCATGCATCGCTGCCCCAAGCACATCAGGCGTGAACGAGATCCTTCAAAACCTGAGCCGCGTCCAGCTTTCCTCAGGGCAAGCCGCTCGGCTCGAATGCCGCGCCATCGTCGGCTACCTGGGTACCATAGAAACCCCGCAGTCAGCCCCCAGCGCGGCCCCCGGCAACGTCCGCACGGCCGTCCGGAAACTGAGACAAGAAAGGCGACCAGCAGCTCCTGTCCTCCTCTCTGTCCTCCCCAACGTGCTCTATCTGAGACGACCAAGCGGCCAAATCCTTGCACAATATCCACGAGAACGCATCCTATACGCCGGCTGCGGTTCCGATGCTGACCGTCGATACTTCGGCCTTGTAACCTCAGCAGAACCAACTGATAATGATGCAGAAGCGTCTCACAGCTGCCATGTCTTCGCTGTTGATCCAAGAATGGGAGAACATGACGCTCACATAGCTAGAGCTAGGGAGTTCCAATTAATATGCACGAGAGATCCAGTTGCTGAACGGTGTTTGGAGTTCCCCCCATCAGCTGAGTATGTTGTTGGTGTTGTTAAAGGCATGTATTCGCTACCAGCTGATGATTTTAGTCCAGGATTGCAGCAGATCTCTAAGCTTGCCATCAAGGGTGACAGCCCGGCTTTTGGGAATTTTTCAAGATGCAATCGAGCGGTTTTTAGAGTGCCTAGAGAAAGACGGCCGTGTAGGCATGACGATAGATTAGAAGCTCAAGAGTTTGTCGCTAATTCGCCACAACCAAGCATCCACAGTGAAATCACAACAACATCAAGCAACTCTGACTCTGGTATCGGTTTCCATAATGACGGCAGAAACATAGCTGACAGGATTCTAGTGGTAGATTTTGCTGGTCCTCAACCACCTGTCAATCGATTTAGGCAGGAGATGCCACGTCGACCTTTAGGCTTAGTAGGGTGCAGCAGCTTTGATGCTGATGGCTCATTTCTTTCCAACACCACTCCAGTTGTGGACGGATTTGCAGGTCAAGGGCGTCCTCTAAACCTGGATGATGTTATCCTCAACAACGATCTCCAACCAGTAAGGCATGTAAGTCCACGCAAAGAAGAAGATAACTATAATTATAACAACGTCTATGGGAACGTTGCCTCGAGCTCTAGAAGCTTCCAGAACGGTGTTCTATATGACCAGGTGTATACTGAAAACGAGGGCCACCACTACGAGTTTATTCCCCCACAGTTAGAGGTCGACATGGACAGGGTTGTGGAAACTTTTAATTCTGTTGAGATGTATGAGGAGAAACGTGCAGAATACCGATCGAACGATTCCGTAGAGAACATGACTGAGTCTGTGACCAGTAAGAGTATGGATACTGTGTCAGTTTATTCCACCAGAAGTCATGAGGAGGCGAGGCCATCTTTGAGGAAGCATCTTCAGGCCTCGTTGGATGACATGCTGGTGATTGGGATGAGGGATCCGCCTCCTGTTAGGAAGGACGATGATCATTTTGTGCACCCAGCGTCTGTGAAAAGCAAGGTTTGTTAAGATTTTCTGAATAAATTTTAGAAGTTTCTAACCTAACTACTCTATCTGACTGAGTGTGTAAAAAAATACCAAAATTATAGAATTCTTCAGTTTTTATTTGTACAAATTTTATGAAATTTTCACCACGTATTGACGACTATCATGTCGCTTTTTTACATCATATTCATTAATTTTTACAATGAATACCTACATCGCCTGATTGTGCAAAATGTGGTTACAGAATTGCCAGCAAATCTTTTTAGAGTTGTTTGTATTTCTTTAGCTCTGCCTACCCCAATCTGGGAATTAAGGCGTGATGTTATGTATGTATGTACATATGTACCTACATCGGCGAATCAGGAAGTGTGGATGGGACATGAAGCAGAAATGAATACTACACAATACACTACTAAATAAGGCCATTTCGAATATAAAAAGAAAAATATGAATCGGATAACTCCAATTAATACGTTAAAGCGACCCGGTACTAAAATGTACAGTAAGGCTTCTGAGGTCGACTGTACACGAGCTTAGTTTGGGACTAGGTTAGTTTGTGTGAGATTGTCCATTAATATTTATTTATTATACTCCCCGTAGGCAGGGGTGGTTCACTCTTTGATTTCGACGCGCCGCTACTAGTACGTGCAGGCCGGCCCTAAGCATAGGGTCTATTAGTATGGTTGCCGTGCACTGCTACGGGACGCACGCGTTCGCGCTTTGAATCGTCATTTAATAGGTCGAGCTGCCGGCAACCCTAGCTCCAGGCTCCGCTTCCGAAAGAGCGCGTTGCATACGTTAGAGAGAGATGGCCACAGTTAGGCATGTTTGGGGTACCTAAACAGGGAATTTGTTACAGAGAAGAGAACCTTTTGTACGTACTATCAGATCATATCATACGAGGGTGGTTTGAGAAGTAACTTGGTTTGATATGAAAAAAAAAAACAAAAAAACTAATGTGTATATTTAATTTTTCCACATAGTCCCCTCGAAGTTCGACGCACTTGCCCCAACGTTTCTGCAACTTCGCGACGCCTTCGCGGATATGTGTTTCTTCAAGACCCTCGAAATATGCGTTTACCTCCTGTATCACCTCTTCGATAGAGTTAATTTTTTGCCCAGACGAATGATTTTCATTTTCAGGAATAGGTGATAGTCCGTAGGAGCCAAATCCGGCGAATAAGCGAGGTGAGGAAGCAGTTCAAATCGTAACTCCGACAATTTTTGTACCGTGACACGACTAGAATGCACCGGAGCATTGTCATGGTGAAACATCACTTTTTTCTTTGCCTTACCGGGCCGTTTCTCGGCTATCGCCTCCTGTAATTGGTCCAAAAGGGATGCATAGTATGCCCCAGTAATGGTTTTTCCCTTCGCAAGATAGTCAATTAAGAGAATTCCCTTTGCGTCCCAAAAGACAGACGCCATCACCTTTCCAGCAGAAGGAATGACCTTGGCTTTTTGGAGCTGGCTCACCACTACTAATCCATTGTCTGGACTGTTGTTTCGTCTCCGGGATATAGTGATGGATCTAGGTTTCATCCATTGTAACAAAACGGCGAATGAAATCCGTTGGATTTCTTTCAAACACCTGGAGATTGTCAGCAGATGTTCGCATGCGTATACGCATTTGTTCTGGAGTGGGTAACAGCGGCACCCATCTTGCATACAGCTTTATCATCTTTTTTCGTTGTGAAAAATAAAATGCACCCGCTCAGAAGAGATGTTTGTGGCTAATTCGCGTATCTTCAATCTTCTGTCGGTTAAAACCAAATCATGATTTTTATCGATGATTTCGGGTACAACCGCCGTTTTTGGGGCTCCCGGGCGAGATGCATCTTCAATGCTCGTCCTGCCTAGCTTAAACTCATTTACCCAAAGTCGAACTGTTTCGTAGGAAGGACACGAGCTACCCAACGTAGGTAAAATCCTTACATGTATTTCTTTTGCAGTTTTACCTTCCAAAAAAAGAACTGAATTACGAGGGTCAAACTGAAAGTTTCGGGAATAGAAAAAAATATGCAGTTAAATTGAATAAAAGTATTTTTATTGTTTTTCAAAGTATTCTCCTTTATATTTTATGCACTTTTCCATGCGATCAAACCAGTCATTAATTTTTTTTTTAATTTATTTTCAAGAAAATATAGGTACATTTTATTTATATATAAATTCGCCAAACATAGTGTTTATTGGCGATGTACTGCACTCACTTTCACATTTGACATGTACCCAAAACTGTTTTACCCGTTTCCCATAGATAGACATGCCATCACATATCCATCCATAGAAAACACATAAATTTATAAAATAACTTATAACTATATGTCTAATGTATCAGTACTTTAAAGATCATTCGAGCATTGTGTTTCCCTCGCTGACCTTGCTACCCACTACAACTATGATGATTTTAAGGTATCTAATATCAACTTTTTTAACCTAATTTTAAAACTATTTCTACTAATACATTCATCCTCTGAAAAAATTAGATTAAATATTCGCGGTGTTATGTAACTACGCATTCTTTTTCCGTAATAGTTGTTGGCCACGGGTTCCACGTACCTCCGCTGCGTCGTGGCCCTCAGAGCGCGGGCGTGGGCTCTAGGGGTTTTAAATTCGAAACTATTAAACTGCTCTGTTGCTATTTGGTACCTCACTTTCTCGTGCACTGGCAGAATGCTTAGCTTTCTAAATAATGGTAAGTAATTTTTGTTACAACTTTCTTTCGTTTTATTATCTACTATATTTTTTAAAATTCTAATTTGTAAGTTTAATACCCTGTCTAAATAGGTTTTAAACGTACGTCCGTAAGCTGTGATTCCATAACCAATAACTGCGTCTGCCAATGCATGATAGATCATACACAGTATTTTCTTAGTAACTACATTTTTTAGACTTATAATTTTATAAAGTATTGATCTTAACTTATTACACAGTGTATCTATATGAATTTTCCAATTCATACATTTGTCTATAGTAAGACCTAAATATTTATATTTATCCACAGTTTCTAAGCTTTTACAACTACAAGCGTGCTTATGGGAATGCAAACAATCATACGTATGTCCTACAATCCTTATTGGTTCATAGCGTTTTTTTAAGAAGGGGGAGCTTATTACCATACACTTTGTTTTTTCCATATTTAACAATAGACCATTGTCGTGTGACCATTTTATTACGTTTTCAAAGTCTTCCTGTATTTTCTTTTCTACACTTTCAATATCTTTATCCGCATAAAGTAGGCATGTGTCATCAGCATACATAAACACAGAACAGTTCCGCACCACATTTGCAAGACTGTTTACAAGCATAATGTACCCTATCGGGCCGTAGACGGATCCGGTCGGGACACCGCTCAGTATCTCTGCCGCTGCGCCTCCGACTCCGTCGACCGACACGCGCAGGGTGCGCTTCGACAAGTAACTGCGGAACCATTCCAGCATTGGACCACGAACACCGCACTCGCTCATAGCTTGCAGCAGTTGTTCGTGGTCCAATGTGTCAAATGCTTTTTTGAAATCAATAAATAGTACCCCCACATACCTCCTATTATTTAAGTTGCCATACACTTCATCTGTAAATTTTGCTAAAGCAGTGCAAGTGCTTCTGCCTTGTCTGAAACCATGTTGGGTATCCGATATCACATTATTTGTTTCCAGAAAATTTCTTATTTGGCCTACAATTATTTTTTCCACAATTTTATTTATAACAGATAAGATTGCAATCGGTCTATAGTTCGAATAATCCAAATGGTTTCCTTGCTTGTATATCGGCCTAATACGTGAAACTTTTAGTTCCTCCGGGTATTTCCCCGTTTGAACGCACATATTTACAAAATTTGCTAAAACAGCACTAATATCTTTAAGTATGTACTTTAAATCTTGTATTCTTATACCGTCAGAACCAGGTGATTGTCTAGAACTCATTTTGTTTATAATTTTTTCAATTTGGGTTTTGCTAACTTTTTGGTATCTAAAACTCATATTACAAACGTTAACATAGTTGCAACGCTCTAAAAAATTTACGTCACAGTTATGCTTAATTTTGGAAATTTCTTCTGTAAATGTTTTAGCAAACTTTGTACATATGTTTTCCATAGTTTCTGTCTTTCCTAGATGTTTTAAGATAACCATGTCTAGGGAGGGTTTGGTAGCCCCAAGCCAACTGTTTATAGTAGTCCATATTTTTCTTACATTATATTCACAATTTTTAATTTCATTTCGCTTATACTTTTGTTTAGATATGTATATATATTTATTTGTTAGGTTTCTGAAATTTGTATAATTTAATCTTTTAGTGACATTTTTTGGGTTACCCTTCCAAATTCTAAATAATTCATCACGCCTTTCCATCATTTTATTTACAGTGTTATTCATCCACGATTCAGTTTTTCTCTTTTGTTTACAATTTATAGTAATTTTTGCTTGTGCATAAATAGCGCCAAACACACTAAGTAATTTTCTATATAGTAACATTGGACATTTAATATTAATAAACTCATTCCAGTCCACTTGATCTAAACCATCTCTTATTAATTTAGTATTAAGACCACATACCGGCTTTCCAAGTTTTACTTCACTGCCACAGTTTTTGCCAGGAGCTAAGTTCACTCCTATCAAATAGTGATCGGATATTTTACAGGTGAGCATGTGTGCGGCGGGGCGCTGCGCGGGCGCGCGCACCCACACATGGTCGATGCACGACGACACTAGCTGATCTCCCACCACCTCCTCCCGAGTGCATTCATTGATCATACACTGTAGGCCGTGTCCACACAGGGTGCTTTTGTATGCCTCGGTTGTGTTGTTAGGTATTCGGATGTTAATGTTTGTGTCACCAGCAAATATAATGTGATCCTTTTCTGGTATATTTTTTAGTAGGGCGTCTATTTCCTCTATAAATCGAAAATTGTTCGTATTAGGCGGTCTATAAATACCCACTACATGAGTTACATGGCTCGGTTTTTTTATTACAGCATGAAGTATTTCTGTAGCATGCCCTTGTGCGTTTTTTAACTCTATATCAAGACCATTTTTAATAAACATAAGCAAACCCCCACCTCTACGCTTTTCTCTTGTCACGAAGTGCATGTCATAGCCATTTATGAAGTATATAGGTAGTTCCTCCTTCTTTACATTTATTTCACTCAATATGATAATATCTATACAATTCTTTGATTTTTCAAGTAGGTACAAAAGTTCATTGTAGTTTTTACGCAATGATCTAATGTTTAAATGAATAATCTGGAAATCCTTTGCCGTTTTACATAGATAGTCACTCCATTCATTTATGCTACTAAACTTTGTATACTTAGAATATTCCTTTAGTTCCTGTAGTATATCGGTGAACATGTTGTATTAAAAAAGAAATCGCGTAGTTTATCTCATCCTCCATGCTTAAATGCTTTGCAATGTCATTATCTGAGTTTATGTTATATATCCTAGCGGTGTCCGTTTTTTTAATTAATATCCTAAGATCTTGAACCCATATGTATTTGTATTTTCCTTTTAAGGTGATTTTTGTATTCCAAAACAGTCTCCTAAGTTGTTTAGTGAGATTCTCGTTGATGTAAATACGACTGCTATTTTCATTCGCGAAAAGGTCTTTATTAACGAGACTCGTCTTCCTTTGTTTGAGCCAGCCGGCGCGTGCGTTTTTCGAGCGTAGCTTGACAACTATGGGCCGTGGGGCCCGTGGGCGCGTCTCGCCTTGCTTTACACGGCCTACCCTCCCAGCGGCCTCAATATCTGTTGGATCCATTTGTACCTTTTCAGCGATTTTTTTAATAATAATGTTTATGTTTTCATCTTTAGTTTCTTCCACGCCAACTATTTCAATTTCGGTGTCGACTTCCTTTTGCTCTAGTAGTGTAATTCGCTCTTCGAGTGAATCGTTAACTTTTTGCAAAAAAAGATTTTTGCTTTCCAGTGCAGTTATCTTCTTTTCTGCGCTTTTTTTGAATTCAGTCATTATTTGACTGAATTAAAAAAAAGCGCATTTGTACTTATTAAAGCACTTATTGAAGTATGAAGAAGGGGTCGACAAAATGGCCATTTTAAAAGCCTCCACTGCTGCTTCCGGCGTCTGAAACCGCTGACCACGCCACTTATCCTTAATTTTGGGGAATGTGAAAAAGTCATTGGGGCTTAAGTCGGGGCTGTACGGAGGATGGTCCAGTAAGTCGACTTTTTCACCGTCCAGGTACTCAGTTCTTTTCCGAGCGGTGTGAGGGCTGGCATTGTCGTGGTGAAAGATAATGCGGCGACTAGGGTTTTTTTTTCGGAGTTCAGCAAAGATACTCGGCAAAGCATAAGTGCATGCATATATTTTCCCCATACAACCGAAAAGCCAAGAAGGTCAATTATAATGAATTTAGTGTTGTAGGGCACGGTTATGACTGTTTACATGATTACCAAATGAACTGTAACTGTAAATGTGAACAGCTTCAATATGTCGACACTTATAAATACTTGGGTGTAAATGTTGATAAACACTTTAATTGGAGGACGCATGTTAATGTAGTTTGTTCAAAACTTCGGTCAGTTTTAAGTAAAATGTACCACCTGGATAGATTGATAAGTAAAAAAACTATTATGCATTGGCTGACGCAGTTATTAGTTACGGACTTATTGTATATGGTAGAACATTCCAAACATACCTGGACGAAATTAAGAAGTTACAGATAAGATCAATTAAATACTTAGTAAACAAAAAAAGAGAAGTCATTGCAGAGAAAATTACGACGAGTTATTTAAAATGTGTAAAATACTACCTATACAAACCAAAGTGCAGTATTTGTTGGCCCTAGAAAGTTGCAGTTCTGGGGACTATAAAGTGCTTAAACAGAGTAAATATAATACTAAAAGTGTTAGATTAAGGAAATTTGTCCAGACCTATGTAAAAAACTATTACGGTAGAAGAACAAACAGATTCCTGGTTCCGAAAATTTGTAACGAAATTGATCTACTCAGGGAAGAACACAGCTTTAGTAAAAATATTTTAAAAAGCAAATTAAAGCTAGCATTTTTGGAAAGACTGCCTTAGCACAGGGATGAATTTTTGTAAGTTAAGCAAATATTATTATTATTTTTTTTCAGGTGCCACTGTGCCATATTATGTTAATTAGGTTAGGTACATAGCAGGTTTGAATTTTTAGTACGAGCGCTGTCTCGCCAACAAACTGTTGTGGCAGTTTGGCGAGGAAAAAGAAGTGAACACAAAATGTTATGTACAATTTATAAATAAAAAAAAAAAAAAAAAAAAACAAATAGTGGTGTACCAATCGGCATTGACCGTTCTACGATCTTCAAGAGGAATAGTAGCCACGTGACCCGATTTGAAGACAAACGTAGCCACCATCTTTTTGGCCGTGCTGCGAGAACGAATAACTTTTGTCGGCTTGAGCTCATCTTCGTAGACCCATACTCGAGATTGGTTTTTATTTTCAGGCTCATATGCATATATCCAACACTCGTCACCGGATACAATGCTAAAAACTGCATTTGAGCTTCCTCCGTTGAATTTATTCAAAGTTCTGAGGCACCAATTGACACGAGTCGTTTTCTGCTCCTCAGACAATAAGTGAGGGATCCAACGGGAAAACAACTTTCGCACGCCTAATTGTTCCTGTAAAATGATTTGTATCTGACTCATTCCAATGCCCAAACACTCTTGAATCTCCCGATATGACACATGTCGGTCTTCCTTTATCAGCTGACGCACAGCCTCGACGTTTTCTTGCGTGACTGCCGATTTTGGTCGACCTTCACGCACGTCGTCCGGCCACGTTGAAATTCTGCATACCACCTGTATATTGTCGTCTTTGAAGGTGCTTCATTACTAAAAGCAACAATCAACCGGTCTCCACATTGTTTTTACGATAATTCACTTTTAAAGTCGTAATAAATCATAGCTCTTAAATTTTCACGGGACAATTCCATTTTCAGCAGCGACTCGACGACTTCAAAAAACAATTAAAACCGAACCATCGCTTTTTTTTTCTATGTGGCCAGTGTGTTACAATAATGAAACTTTAGACATTATAAAAAGGTATGATATGTGTCAAAAATATGTTTCTAAGTATTAGATCCCCGAAACTTTCAGTGCAGCCCTCGTACACCTGTAGGAGCAAGGTGATTGACACAAGACGTCGAAAATGATCTGAAAAGAGCAGTTTTTGTGTGCCCTGAAAAAGGCAGTTGTTTTTACTGAACACACCGTCAGAGCAGTGTTCATCATCTTCAATAATTATCGAAGTAGATCGGAGCGGACGCGCAGCGGATCGACGATGTTTCATCTCGACGGCCAGGAGCGAAAAATAAAGTTTTCACTTCTCATGCTCTTAAAATGCTACTTAAAACTCTGCGAATCGGGACTAAAGCTCCTTACTAATCTCTAGGGATTAAGGTTTTTTTTTAAATTTATTTTAGAAAGCCCTAAACAACCAATCAGGGTGTTTGTGAATGGAGGATTATCGCCATTTTCAGTGATTGTGTATGGACCATATTTTTGGGTGTCGAAATAACCTCAAAATGACAACTGTGCAAATACGAAAAATAAGGATTTAATTTTGTGAAACACGATTAATTATTACGAATATGAATCTATTTAATCATATTAAGGCCGAACTCTTTTATTATGCGTGGTCCAATTACTTTTAAAATGGTTTCCAAGTTTGAATCTGTTGGCTAAATATGCAAGCATTCAAAACATCACTTTACAAAAAAACTGCGGAACATTTTTTTCCCATTTGTATTTTGAATAGATGTTCATAACTTGTATTGAGCGTACGTTTTTAAAAAACAATATTGTTTAGAACGTCGTTTTTTTCCTCGGATTCAAAGTGAAAAGTACAGTGTTTAACGCGAGACTAAACAACCATATTGAGTTAATGACACTCGAACTACAGCCACCCTCGCTCGCAAGCTCGCTCGCGTGGCTAAACATCTCGTTTCATTATGGGTTGTTTTAGTCCCTTGTTGAACAATCTACTATTTTGGGCGCGCGTCTATTTTTAGGCGCGCGAGAAAACCAAAACGCGCTTCTGCGCAGGTCGTACGCGCATCACTCCACTTTCGCCCCGTCTCACTCTAGCCCTCTCTTTCTTACTTTCTTGTTATTGTTGTTTCACTTTTTTACCTCTCGTTCTTGTTAGTAAATAGTTTACCTCGTTAGTTTATAATATATTTGTACATATGTGTTAGCTTTAAGAATACGCTTTTTGTAAATAAATTTATCTCACCTCATCATATACTTCTACAAGCAACTGGAGTTTCTCTTCTAACCAACCTAGCTACCCTATAGCTAAACACCTCAAATTCAAATTTTCTCCATTTTGCCGCGTTACTCCGATTACTTTTGTTTCAACTACTGTCAAATCTAAAATTCCCGCCGAAAATGACATGACGCCACAGGTAGATTATCTTGAGTTGTTAAACTTTATCAATAAGTACAGATATGACGCTAACGCCATCTATCCGTAGGCGAAACAAGTTACTTCTCAAACCACCCTCGTAATATATAAAGTTCAAAATACATACATAACGTCACGCCATTCCCCGAGTGGGGTAGGCAGGCTACAGATTACTAACAACTCTTAACTTGTTGGTAATTCTGTAACTAACCAGTGTATTAGTGACAGGTTGCAAGCTCATCGCCTAACAGTACTACCGCGTAGTGCTGTTCTCCTAGACTCATTATTTTTACATACATACATAACATACCATCACGCCTTCATAAAAAAGAAAAAAGACTTGTTGATAATTCTGTAACCACATTTTGCACAATCAGGCCCAGAAGTTTACTAGTGTATTAGTGACAGGTTGCAAGCCCATCGGCTAACAGTACCACAAGTCTTTATTCCCTTAGTCGCCTCTCACGACATCCACGGGAAGAAGTGGCACTATTCTAACCCGGCAACCACACGGGGGAGGATTTTTAAAACGTCACCTAGAACCTATTAGGTTAGGTTAGGTTTGTTTAATAACAATCCTGAAAACTTTACGGTTTCAGAAATAAAACCATTGTATATTATGACCCATTATGTGTTTATATATACAGGCTGTTTGGTACATCGTTTGCCAAATTGAAATGGCGGTGACGTGGGGTCATTTTCTATCTCGTGATGCCCTTTGAAAAAATCTAGGGACCGTGTTTAATTTATTTTTGCCTTTTTTGGTATTTTTGAAAAATTGTCAAGGCCAACTCGTTTAAACTTTAAAAAAAAGTAGTAGAGAGATACAATTTTTAGTGCATCGCGATGTGTAACGTTGCACGGGTTTGTGAAAGTCAAAATTACTGACATGTAACTCCTTATTTATTTTTTATTGATCCTGAAATGTTTGGAACATGGACCCTAGATTTTTTTAAAGGGCGTCACGAGATAGAAAATGACCCCACGTAACCGCCATTTCCAAACACCCTGTATATTGATACGTATTCATTACTTATACTCCCCGTAGGTGCGCAAGCTGAAACCCCTGAACATCCTCTCGAAGACGAAGCACATGTTTGGCAAGGAGCGCGAGAAGAAGCTGGAGGCGCGCTCGCGGGCGCTGAGCGCCAGCGCGGGCGACGTGGCCGGCGCGGGCGCCGAGCCGCTGCCCGCCGCCGCCAGCGAGCCCGACCTGCGGCAGGTCAGTCATTAGAGTCAGTCACTAGAGTCAGTCACTAGAGTCAGATGAAGCTGGAGGCGCGCTCGCCGCCGCCAGCGAGCCCGACCTGCGGCAAGTCAGTCATTAGAGTCAGTCACTAGAGTCAGTCACTAGAGTCAGATGAAGCTGGAGGCGCGCTCGCGGGCGCTGAGCGCCAGCGCGGGCGACGTGGCCGGCGCGGGCGCCGAGCCGCTGCCCGCCGCCGCCAGCGAGCCCGACCTGCGGCAGGTCAGTCATTAGAGTCAGTCACTAGAGTCAGTCACTAGAGTCAGATGAAGCTGGAGGCGCGCTCGCCGCCGCCAGCGAGCCCGACCTGCGGCAAGTCAGTCATTAGAGTCAGTCACTAGAGTCAGTCACTAGAGTCAGATGAAGCTGGAGGCGCGCTCGCGGGCGCTGAGCGCCAGCGCGGGCGACGTGGCCGGCGCGGGCGCCGAGCCGCTGCCCGCCGCCGCCAGCGAGCCCGACCTGCGGCAGGTCAGTCATTAGAGTCAGTCACTAGATGCAGTCACTAGAGTCAGATGAAGCTGGAGGCGCGCTCGCCGCCGCCAGCGAGCCCGACCTGCGGCAAGTCAGTCATTAGAGTCAGTCACTAGAGTCAGTCACTAGAGTCAGATGAAGCTGGAGGCGCGCTCGCGGGCGCTGAGCGCCAGCGCGGGCGACGTGGCCGGCGCGGGCGCCGAGCCGCTGCCCGCCGCCGCCAGCGAGCCCGACCTGCGGCAGGTCAGTCATTAGAGTCAGTCACTAGAGTCAGTCACTAGAGTCAGTCACTAGAGTCAGATGAAGCTGGAGGCGCGCTCGCCGCCGCCAGCGAGCCCGACCTGCGGCAAGTCAGTCATTAGAGTCAGTCACTAGAGTCAGAAGAAGCTGGAGGCGCGCTCGCCGCCGCCAGCGAGCCCGACCTGCGGCAGGTCAGTCATTAGAGTCAGTCACTAGAGTCAGAAGAAGCTGGAGGCGCGCTCGCCGCCGCCAGTGAGCCCGACCTGCGGCTTCCAGTCATTAGAGTCAGTCACTAGAGCCCCGCCCAATGCTGCCCAAATGGAGAACATGCGTGAAAAATAGAATTGACTTTCATTCATACGATTTAGGAGAAAACCTTAAAGGTCCTGGGTTCAAATCCCGATAACAACATATATTTTTGTGATGTTTTCTATCTATTTAAGTATGTATTTCACTATTTAAGTATGTTTATAGTTCTCTAGTACGCATAGTACAAGCCTAGAGCTTAGTTTTAGATTGGATCAATTTGTGTGAGATTGTCTACTGATTATATTATTAATTTATATTTATATTTCGTTAGTGTTCATAAAATAGGTTAAACCCCTTAACGCATAGCATATCGAAAGTAAAACGATGTCTTTAAAATACATTTCCAAATTTGAATATTGAAAAAGCAACGAATCTTAAATTATAAGTTTGAAATTTACTTAATATGTACATAAAGCCACGCCTTCATTCTCAGAGTGGGATAGGCAGAGCTACAGAATACCATTAACTCTAAACTTGTTGGTAATTCTGTAACCACATTTTGCACAGTCAGGCTAAGATGTTTACCAGTGTATTAGTGACAGGTTGCAAGCCCATCGCCTAACAGTACTACAAGCCTATATGTATGTTTGAAAATGAACTTTAAAGACATTACATCGTTTTTTATTAAATTAATTATAGTATAAATCATCTAAAGGATCCATTTAAAAATATAAAACATGCATGAAGCCATATATGACTTCTTATGCAATAAGGGGTTAAATAGTGTTACGAGTAGGTATGGTTAGGTAGGTAGGTAAATTAGAATCGACGCGCCGGCTCAAGGACATGCCTATTGTTAACGGGTTCAATCGAGTTCAAGGCCAAGGCCGTCGCTATTGTAATACAAGGCCGCAATGAGTAGAACCTTCCATTATCGAACGTTCCCGGCGGGTCAAGGCCCATCGGTCATTCGAGAAGGCAATCTGGAACGTTCGGCTATTGGATGTATAAAAAGGTGAGACGCGCGTGCGGCGATGCCTTCCTTACTTGGAGAGCGAACAGTGCGTACCTACGAGTGAACCGAGCGATCATCTAAGTTTATTGTGCGATAATTGTTTGTAACGATTAAGTGAGTGTGTTAATTAAAGTCTGCTCTTAATTATCGGTGTGTTCGTGCATTTCTATCAGTTACCTACCCCCACGTACGTAACAATAGATAGAAAACATCCATGACTCAGGAACAAATGTTCGCACAAATCACACAAATGTCTGCCCTTACCGGGATTTGAACCGGGACAGCTGGCTTCGCAAGCAGGGTCACTCTCAACTAGGCTAACGTAACCGCGAAGGTTGAAACATATCGATTTATTCCTGTCTTTTTGCTCTTAAACGTGTTCAACTAGGAATCAAACCCGCTTCCCGCAGGATGCGGCGCGGAACCGACTCTGACTGTACCAATTAAAACTTATTTAAGTTATGACGGTGCTTATTAAGCTTTATTGATGCTGTTATAAATGTTAACGAGCTAAGAACGCGTCTTTTGATTTTTAAAAAGACTGGAGTTAAACGTAAATACTCGCAGCCGTCACATAAACATCGGCCCCCAACCGGGTTTTTTTTTATGTTAAGGAGAAGGCACACTAGCACTCAGGCCACCTGATGGTAAGTAGAATCTGAGACCCATAGACATTTGAATTCTCAAGACTATAATCCTAAGACCTCAAATGCGTTGCCAACCCTGAGGACTAAGATGGAATGCCTCTATGCTAGTCATTTCACTGGTTGTCTTATCCCCACACCGGAACACAACAATACGAACACTGTTGCTTGGCGGGTGATTAATGGATAAGATGGTACTAGCGATCCGGACGAACTCTGCACAGGGTCCTACCACCACTAAAACCGAATTAAACCTGGGGCTACAACTAGGCTACCCGCATCGTCGTAAATGCTGTCATTTAGTGTTAGTATTGAACATTTCTGCTGTGATATCAAATAAGGTGGTCACTGATCAGTAATAGTATAAGCATTTTAAGTTTAATGTTGTTACTAATAGAGTATAGAATGCTTTGACTACTACATTGCAGTTGCCACCTTCTTTAGTATTACAGCAGTTCTGCCGTGATACCAAAGAAAGCACCTAACTCTTTAGTAATAGTATAAATAAATAAAATAAAACTTATTTATTTCGGACGAAGGCATAAGCAATTGAAATCTAATGTGGTTACCAATAGAGTATATAATGCTTCGACTGCTACATGGCAGTTAGTCTTCTTTTTTCTTAGGACGGTAGATTCAACTACAGCGCAGTATAGTGGCTAGACGGTCATCGCGCTCGCATCAATAATTTACCTCTAATTGGTCCATGTCGGCATTAGTGATGCCGGGGAGACTTGGCTCCTGCAACAAAAAAAAGATACAAGCGTACATAAGTTGGGGTACGTACCATAATGTATACAGTCATAAATGTATAATAGGACATCATAATACATAATTGACATAATATACAATATCTTTCAGGATTGTTATAAAACAAACCTAACCTAATTTAATGTTCAATACAGTGGCGTTTTAAAAAATCTTGAAAAGTTTACGGTTTAAGAAATAAAACTGATCATGTATTTTGAACTTTGTATATTATTATATTATAGGATCCCCATAAATTTAACTAGTCCCAAACTAAGCGCAAGCTTTCTCCTATGAGTAATAAACAAGAATAAACATACGTCCATAAATAAGAACTAAGACTCCGGAACAAATCTGTGGTGTCAAGGAAAAAGGAGAGAAGTCAAAAAAAACTTTTTGCACCTATTGGTTCAAAACATTAATATGTGTCACGGTAGTAGGGAGATGGTGCATTTTTTTCCTTGAAATCACAGAAATACTCGTGCTCATTATACAAGCCTTTACCGAGAATCAAACCAGTGAAAGGTCGTTAAGTTTCCAATTACTCTAACAAATAATTAATAATCTTCTTCATCTGATACATACATACATTTTACATCACGCCTTCATTCCTAGAGTGGGGTAGGCAGTAGTAACTCTAAAAAGACTTATTGATAATTCTGTAACCACATTTTGCACACATATTTATTTTAACATCAATCATCATTTTCGCATTTTTTTTTAACATCTTAGCCTGACTATGCAAAATGTGGTTACAGAATTATCAACAAGTTTAGAATTGTTGGTATTCTGTTGCTCTGCCTACCCCACTCTGGGAATAAAGGCGTGACGTTATGTATGTATGTATGTACATTTTGCACAATCAGGCCCAGAAGTTTACTAGCGTATTAGTGACAGGTTGCAAGTCGATCGCCTACCACACGGGATTCAACTAATAATATTCTTACAAAATGTAAATTATCTTTACCGTTATCTTAACTTGTAAAAACTTTTGAACTTTTTTTTTTGAATATATTGTATTTTTTTTTTTTTTTTTGTATTTTTATTTACGAGCGACCCGCCCGCGCGTTCAAGGGGCAGCAATAAGTACCTACCTTATAAATATTTGAAAAAATGAAAAAAATGAAAAATGTTTATTTTTTGTATAAATGTAGGTACATAAAATTGTGCAAAGGTTGGAATCTCCTAGTAAGTAAAAGAATACCTGTGACAGGAGACCCCGCTCTTCCATAACATATGGTTTTAAATTTAATATACTTTATACTTAAACATAAACAACATTAAGAATTAACAACATTAACATTTTTTAAACAGTCTAAAATCGTATTATTAAGAAATTTGTGTATTGGAGTGAGCACACGTGCGCGCTAGCATGTGTGTGTGTGTGTGTGTGTGTGTGTGTGTGTGCGCGCGTGTGTGTGTGTGTGTGTGTGTGTGTGTGAATGTAGATTGTCATTAAATCAAATCAGTTTTAATTCAGGATGGCTTCGATGTCTTCATAGCTGAGAGTTTTAAGCCAATCAGACACAGTTTTCTTACAACTAAAAAGTCTTAACGGATAGATATTAATAGTTTTATTTATTCTATTATAAATACGAGCGGAAAGGATAGGGAATTGATTACTGGAAAATTGAGAGTTACTAGGGAGGAGTGGGACTACATCGTGTTTCCTTCTTCGTGTTAACAGGAGTGGGTTAAATTTTAAAGATTTGTGTACTTTTACTATGGTTAGGAGGATGTACAATTTTCTCATTGATAATAAGTTAGATGTAACGTAAAGGTCACTCGTGGGATATCTAAACGGTTTAAAATACATAACCTTAATTAGACTTCTCTGTCCCCGCTCTACTTCGAGGAATTTGGTCTTTTTGGCACCACCCCATATGGTTATGCAGTAACTCATTATCGACTGGGCCAGGGCAATATATATTTGGTTGAGTAAGGGTTTATTGGTAATATGCCTTAGGTTTTTAAATATCCAGATGAGTTTTCTGATTCTATTGTTAATGTATTCAATATGTGGATACCAGGAAAGGCGTTGATCGAGCATGACTCCTAAGTATTTAGTAGAATTAACTTTATTTATTTGGGCACAATTACAATTTGAAGAATCATTTAGGTTACAAGAGTGAATTTTAAGATGATAATTACTAGATGGTTGCGTAGTTATATTTTTAGTAAAACAGATGTAGTTCGTTTTCGAGGTATTTAGTGTGAGAAGGTTAGAGTTAAGCCAGGCACTGATTTTATTTAGCTCATTTTCAGCATTACTAAAAGTATTATGCCATGATTTACCACTAAACACAATTACTTTGTCATCTGCATATGAAAAAACACAGCCATTTCCTACACTCATATTAGTTAAGTCGTTAATATAAATTAGGAATAAAGTCGGTCCCAGTACACTTCCCTGAGGGACACCAAAGGAGATGTCAGAACTCTGACTAATATAACCATCAACCTTAACCTGCTGACCTCGACCATGTAGGTAATCACTTAGCAAATCCAGAGGTTTACCTCTAACCCCGATGTGATCCAATTTTTGTACCATATATGTAAGTATAAGCAATGCTGCTTATACATATATTTGACGTCAGTGTTTAGTTATGAATTATCGCATCTATATTTTCATCTTCGTTTCCTATCGTTTTTCCTCAAAAAAATCAGAGGTTATTTATCACTTCGGCAAACATTAATTACTTTGTGACCGTAACTTACCATATATGTGTACTATGCCATTGATATCAGCTTAATAAATAAATTAGTAATACAATTAATGATCTAAAATAAATAAGCAATCAGCTGATCGCGCGCCAATTCTCGCCGTGCGCGCTGCACTATACAAGTTCAATTGATCGCTGCGCCCGCGCACCCAGCTAGTGTAACGCGGGGCGCGGCTCTGTGCCGATCTCGGTCGGTCGTAGATACAATACAGTGCGACTTAAACGTAAATAACTAGGCTAACTAGTTTTTTGGTTGGTTAGAATTTATTATACATTCTAGAGCAAACGGGTCACTTAGTACAGAATTTACATAGAAAGTGATCCGTTTTCGTTGCTGCTGAGAGTGTAAAAAAGTGAAATCACACACTACCAGCGGCTCTGTACTACTCGGTAAAACCATATCGCTTTTGACATGTTTTCGTATTGTCAATGTTTCGATAACTTTTATTTACTTGACCGTAATGGCGGCTGATTTAAAGAGCTCCAGAATAGGGTGTTCAAAAAAACTAAAGATTTTCTCCACAAGTTCATTTTTATTCCAAAATACAAGACTCATCCATCTTATCCATTAACCATCCGCCAAGCAACAGTGTTCGCATTGTTGTGTTCCGGTGTGGGGATAAGACAACCGGTGAAATTACTAGCATAGAGGCATTCCATCTTAGTCCTCAGGGTTGGCAGCGCATTTGAGGTCTTAGGATTATAATCTTGAGAATTCAAATGTCTATGGGTCTCAGATTTCACTTACCATCAGGTGGTCTGAGTGCTCGTGTGCCTTCTGCTTAACATAAAAAAAAAAAAAAAAAAAAAAATAGGGTATGCCGAGGTCCACTTAAGAGGACTGTGAAGCAAAAAAAAACCTTACAAAATACAATAACGGTTTTTTCCCTTTAAACGTTGTCAGATTTTTACGATTTTTAAATATGTTGTAGATGTTGTGACAAACTAGTTCTGTACGTTGCAGGAAAATACTTATTGGAATGGGAAAAAAATAAAATACCAAGAACAGAAACGTACAGACCTACTCAATACTCAAATGTTTATTGCATTCCATAGTGTTAGTTTACAGATGTTAGGCTAACTTAAGTTAATAAAGTAGTCATTAATAATTACTTAATTATGGACCCTGTTGGGCATAGCAACATTACCTAGTTTGTCATGTCATGAGACCTACAAAATATTAAATAATGATGTAAATTTGACGACACGTTGGCCTAGTTGGGAGTGACCCTGCCTCCGAAGCCAGCGGCAGCGGTCTCGGGTTCAAATCCCGAAGGGCAGATATTTGTGTGTTGAGCACGAGTATTTGTTCCTGAGTCTTGGATGTTTTATATTTAAGTATTTATTTCTCAATCTAAGTATGTTTATCGCTGTCTAGTACCCATAGTACAAGCCTAGAGCTTAGTTTGGGACTAGGTCAATTTGTGTGACATTGTCCCGTGATATTTATTTATTTATTTAAATCGGATTAGACTTAGGGCGCGAGAAACGTTATCGCCCGGAGCTAAATTTGTATGGATTACTTTTGACAGATGCGTGAATTAAGCATCGCTTGGTAGCGATCCGGACGGACCCTGCACAAGGTTCTACCACCTCTAAACACATCCCCACGGGAACTGTAAAATGTTTCGGATAAATAATCGTACTAATATAAAAAACGCAAGTAAACCTGTTCAATGGTTTGTTTGTTACACTTTCAGAGCAATACCACTCGACCGATTTTAATGAAAATTGGTTTAAGATAAACTTAGGGGAAGGTTAAGATTAGGTTAGTTCCCTTTGGAATAGCGATAAATTACTTGTGCGTGGACAGGGTCGCGAGCGAAAGGTATTGTGGAATGGGATAGAGTTGCATTATTAAAAATATTTTCTTTCCTTATTACATACACCGTGTTTTTTTGATTTACGATAACTTCGGCATATTGTTAGGTACACGTATAGAAACTACGTGGTACATTAGATTTTAAAATATTGCAAAAAAAAAAAAAAAATGTTTAGAACAAAGTAATTAAGTGTTGTGTCTTCAATCATTCTAAAAGGGTCTTTAGAGTTAACTCATAGTTAGTGTCAAATACGTCAAGTCAGCGTGACATACACACACACAAGTAAAGATAACACTTGACAGGTGCACGACCTAACAATTGAAAACTCTTTACTCATAATAGGTAATTAAAAGAAAATTGTTAGGTATCAATTAAGAGCCTTTTACATTAGTTTAACGTGATTAACTGATTAATTTTAATAATTGAATATCTTTATAACCGTACGAGTTATCATATGTCTGTCTTCGGGAAATTAGCTTAATTTGACTTGAAGAACGTGCCCTTAAAGTTATCGTAAATCAAAAAAAACACGGTGTACATAAATTAAGTCACGCCTTTATTCCCAGAGTGGGGTAGGCAGAGCTACAGAATTACCAACAACTCTAAAAAACTTGTTGATAATTCTGTAACCACATTTTGCACAATCAAGCTAAGATGTTTACCAGTGTATTAGTGACAGGTTGCAAGCCCATCGCCTAACAGTACTACAAGCCCTTATTCACTTAGTCGCCTCTTACGACATCTTTCCTTATGACTACATAGTATAAAACAAAGTCACTTTTTCCGTCCCTATATCCCTATGAATGCTTAAATCTTTAAAACTACCCAACGGATTTTGATGCGGTTTTTTTAATAGATAGAGTGATTGAAGAGGAAGGTTTATATATATAATACTTTAATCCGGAGCGAAGCGAGGGCGGGTCGCTAGTTAGTTATATAATTTCTGTTTATATGCGGCATCTTCTGGCATATCAATCCCAACTATGAATAAATACATAACCATTAAAATGTCACTTTAAATTGCTATTTTGTTGCATGAAAACATTACGCCGGTAAGCAATTAACATTTATGGTTGTGTTACGACCATAGATAACAACACGACAGACGTTACTGTCAATGGCCGACGTAAGTGTTCATTTAACTTTTATTCGCTGTGTTTGTGGTCGTCGAAATATTAAATTAATCTCCCATACTACAAACGTGTTCTTTTTGCAAATTTCGTCGTTATATCATTAATCGTTTTTATAGATACTGGTACGGAACCCTTGGTGCGCGAGTCCAACTCGCACTTGGTCGGTATTTTAATCGTATCGTTTTTGTTTTGTAATATATAGTGTTTATGTATAGGTACATACATGCTCTGAAAACAGCATTCAGCGCTCTTACATTTTGAATCAGGGATCGTTACCGGTATTCTGACTACCGGTTTTAAATGAGGTATAACCGGTTAAAATTGTATTTCGCTATTTATATCGCTTAAGCTCTGATTAGCGGTATAATGAATACCGGTATTCAAGTATATTATCGGTTTAGCCAATCGAGAACAATACCTCTTTTTGATACTTTACCCCTAAAAACCATAACCAATAAACCTGTCAGTGTCAATACCTACTCGTTTATTTGTTTCTGTAAATGTTTTTGGTGTTATTTCAAAAAATCTCGGACACGCCTTAGACAAATCTGAAATTACAATTTCATACAGTCCAATTGACATCTTACTTATCAGGTGCAATGAATAGCGGTATACAGGTATTTAATACATTAAATAGTGTATACATAGCGATAAAAACAAAAGCGGAATGACAATAATACCTCTAATTCGAATATAGGTATTAGTTTTTTACGGTAACAATTTGTCATTTTAAATACAGGTATTGAATAAAACCGGTTTTACAATCCCTGTTTTGAATGGTGGTTTAATTTGTCATAAAGTATTTTTTTCTGAAATCGCAATCTTAATCAATCTCTATAAAACTTAGCTAACAACTATTCCGTTTTAACAAGGTTTCAATTGAAATCATTGAAATAGGTCCATTCGTTTGGAAGATATGAAAATACATACAGACAGATCGTATCCCTTCATTTTTCATAATTTCATTTGCCATAATGTTCACTGACTATAACCTTCATTTTCCCTTATATCACATTCCATAATTTAATTTGTCATAAAGTATTTTTTTCTGAATTTGCAAACTTTTCAGGTAATTTGTACATGCCATCGTATAGAGCCCAATAGGTTTGGTTAGGTTTGTTTTGTTGCAATTCTAAACAGTTCTCGGTTTCAGCCTTTACGGCAAATGAATATTATGCTGCCCTGCTAACATAAAATGCAGTATCTGAGACAAAACTTCTGTAGCAAATTTAACCTTATTACTAACGGTTTAGGGTTGAATCTGCTTTGGCCATTAAATCTGAGATACTGCTTTTTTGCTTAGGAGGGCAGTATGGCACATGATTCGTATCGCATATAAAATTATCTCAAATTATATCATATGAAATTCGGGCAAATTAAATTATTGCATATGAAGTCCGGTCAAGCGATAGAGAACCACGGACAGATACAGTGTAATTACACCCTTAAACTGCATTGTGACGTTCAGTGGAGCCAACATCATTTAATTATTATTTAATTACGGTTATTTTGGTGCTGTTAATAGTATTTATTTCTTACCTATCAATCTAAAATCCTATCTACGAGTATATTTAAAGATATCAAATAATCATAGCTCTGATTAGAATAGACTCTACCGGGTAAAACCATTATGACAGCTCTTATTTATATGACATTAATGGCGGCCGAGCTAAAAAAAATACGATAACATATCAAAGGCAATATGGGCCCTGTTCTTTGACACAAATATCAACATGATTGATCAATATGTTATTTTAAAGTGTCTCTGAAATCTAATCATACGATCATGAAATTGTTGCAAAACTCCAGACGAACTACTTGTAAGTTATTTAGATTAGTATATATTTAACAATAAGCTTATTTATATCCATGCTACTTAACATAAAATACGTATGTGGCAATTTGCATAACTGGAAGTATCTTATATTTGATAGGTAGATGTTTCATTTAGCAATACTAGAGATAAATCCAGATTGTTTGTGTAACTAGATAAACATTAAGTAAATAAATGTTTTTTTATCTCCAAGAATTGCCACAGAATGCTATTTTAGTGTTATCTGTGTTTTATCAGTTACTTCTGACAATAGTTGGCATTCGAGGGCACTATTAATAGACCACCTTAGTCACCCGATATGTACCGAAGGACGGGCGTTTAAAAACGGATTTGTTTTTTCTTCTTTTGATATATAAGAGTTGCTTTTCAGGGTTCCGTACCTAAAGCGTTAAAACGGGACCCTATTACTAAGTCTTCGCTGTCTGTCCGTCCGTCTGTCTGTCACCAGGTTGGATGTCAAGAACCACGATAGCTAGACAGCTGAAATTTTCACAAATTATGTATTTCAGTTGCCGCTTAAACAAAAAATACTAAAAACAAAATAAATTAAATATTTAAGGGGGGCTCCCATACAACAAACATGACTTTTTTTTGCTCGATATTAGTAACGGCAACAGGTAGACAAGTAATTAAATTCAAATTAAATTAATATTTAAGGGGTTTTAAGCCGTTTTTTGCTTGATCTTAATACAGACACCGTGGTTGTATAGATAATGGTACGGAACCCTTCGTGCGCGAGTCCGACTCGCACTTGGCCGGTTTTTAAAGTTACATTATGCAATCGGGACCCTATTATTCATTTATTATTTAGTGGTGGTAGGACCCTGTGCAGGGTCCGTCCGGATCGCTACCACCATCTTATCCATTAAACACCCACCAAGCAACAGTGTTCGCATTGTAGTGTTCCGGTGTGGGGATAAGACAACCGGTGAAATTACTAGCATATCCATCTTAGTCCTCAGGATTGGCAACGCATTTGAGGTCTTAGCATTATAGTCTTGGGAATTCAAATGTCTATGGGTCTCAGATTCCACTTACCATCAGGTGGCCTGAGTGCTCGTGTGCCTTCTCCTTAAAAAAAAAAAATACTAACTCTCCATGTGCTCCGTCTACATCTCATGAACTGAAATACGGTAGACAGTATTTCTATAAACGCTATTTAAAAAATATACAAGAATGGTGCGGGGCATCGTGTCCGACTCACACTTGGCCGGGTTTTTAACCTCGCGAGGGTCCACCATGCAAACAGGGGAATTTTTCTTAGTGGGAATTTGAATCTACCAACAAGTAAATCCTTTGCTCTCAAATGTAATTTTCGATTTTCATACAAATAAAAATAAACTTTATAGACATAAACATATAGTTTAAACTAAACTGTCTTAATCAAGAATAAGCGGTGAGATATTAAGTTGATACATTCGAAGAACAAATAAATGTATTTCCAATTTTAGATAGTAGAAGTTTTAGAATCTTATTGAAATTGGTTTGTTTATATAATTATTGTTTATATAATAATATAATTATATGACTACATAGTGCAAAACAAAGTCGCTTCCCGCTGTCTGTCTGTCCATACGTATGCTTAGATGTTTAGAACTACGCAGTGAATTTTGATGTGTTTTTTTTTAATAGATATATAGTGATTAAAGAGGAAGGTTTATATGTATAATACTTTAACCCGGAGCGAAGCGAGGGCGGGTGGCTAGTAATCAATAAAATAAATAAATATCGCTGGTCAATGTCACACAAATTGACCTAGTCCCAAACTAAGCTCTAGGCTAGTACTATGGGTACTAGACAACGATAAACTTACTTACATAGAGAAATATATAGGTACTTAAATACATAGAAAACATCCAAGACACAGAAACAAATATTCGTGCTCTTCACACAAATATCTGCTCTTTTTGGGATTTGAACCCGAGACCGGTAGCTTCGTAGGCAGGGTCACTACCACCGAGGCTAATGTGTCGTCAATCTTTTGACACAGGATATCTCAAACGCTGGGTCAAGTAAGCCTGGTCCATCGTCTCATTAACTATGTGTTCCTCCAGAGAATAACTTCTCTGATCAATATTTACGACACGTCGGGACGTCGCGCGTGTGCGTCGGTCGATCGTGATCGTGACGTTGCCTAATCGAATACGATCTATCGATGAATTGATAATACCTCATCGGATATTCTACCTCAAAGAGGGTACTTCCGAAGAAGACCCAGTGTCCTAATATTATAACAAATTAATAAACGCCTAAACGCCCAGACCAAAAATTGTTCATATCTTGGTAACCGCAACAGATATAGGTGTCATATTTTAGTGGTACTTTAATACGGTGGGTGACCGAAAATATTTTGTTCTAGTATTAGCACAGTGGGTTTTCACCGCAAGTCGCTATTTTAGTACTTGGGCTTTCACTGCCAAGTGATTTTGTTCTAGTATTAGTATTTTGAACCTCAGGAGGTTAAATTAGAATCTACGTATGTATTTATTTAATTTGTTACAATAACATGATGTGAACATAATAAAATAGATCTAAATATATAAAAGAAGAAACTGACTGACTGACTGACATATCAACTCACAGCCCAAACCGCCGTCTAGAGATTATAAATTTAATTCCTTGTGAGGTCTAGGGGTGCACTAAGAAAGGATTTTTGGAAATTCACCCCTAAGGGGGTGAAACGAGGGCCAAATTTTGTTAGGGAAACAAGACTAGTTACACCATTTTATTCGAAACTTCACTGGAGTACTCCTATCAATAAACGAATAAACAGGTGTTCATTTTTTTTTCAGAATTCATTCCCTTAAAGGGTGAATTGTGGTGTGAAAGTCTGAAAATCAACCGTGACTTTTGGCCAGTTTTCAAGCATCCAGCAAAGTCTGTTTATTTTTATTGCGTACCGACCAATATGCCAATGACCGGTTCAAATTTTATTTGAATTTGGAAAAGGAACCATGAGTAACCAGCGCTTTTGTCAGTTTTCTTTATTAGTATTATGCAAACTTTTTTTTTTTCAATATTTGAGTAAAGCAAGACGTGGGAAAGAAAACAGTTGAAATTTGATCGTTTACTCGAGCTGGAGTCGATTATATTCGATGTATCAGTCGCGTCGGGGCCGAGGAATGACCTCATTGCGTAAATAGAATCGGAGATGCTATTCGATACCTATTTATCGGGCGTATAAAAATGGGCCACGGTTTCTCTAACAGCTTTTTATTGCGTGTATTTCCGTTTTGTATAATATTTAATAATTTATTTCCTTTACTCCACATTCGGTTTATGTTATTGAGGAATGCAGCCCAAGCCAAAAGCCACGTCAAATAGACTTTACGTTTAAATGTGATATGTCATAGTATTTAGGTTATCTCCTGTCTTATTTAAACATTGGTTGTTTAATCAGTTTAATTTTGTGACACTGCCGCCGAATATTTGATGTTGAGTCCACTCATGGCGACATAATATCAAATAATAAAACCGGGCAAGAGCATGTCGGACCGTGCTCAGTGTAGGGTTCCGAAGCCGTTAAGTACGTACTACAAACATAAAATCAACAAGTAATAACTAATTTTCTATTTAAAGTCATCGTAGTAGGTACAAACACTTTAATCGCCTGTATCTCAAGAACCAATGATGTCTACTTAGTCGTGAAAGTTTTCCTTTTGAATTAATTATATGCGCTTTTACATAAGTTTTTTTTCGATTTTTAGTATTTGTAGTTTTGGCGGGAGGGGGGGGAGGGGCGGGGGACACTTGACTCTAACAAGAATTAGCGCTTTAAAGCTTAATATTTCCTAAACGGATCCCTTGATCGAAAAAAAGTTTTCACGAACCCACAATATTTTTGAAAGACCTATCCAACGACGCTAGGCTGTGGACGGACGGACGGACATGGCGAAACTATAACGCTTCGTAGTTTGACTACGGAACCCTAAAAAGGAAACCTTAAAAACCCGACTGCATTTCTTGATTGTGTCGTCGAAGTCTTAAAAAAGCCAGTCAAGTGCGAGTTGGACTCGCGTACCGAGGGTTCCGTCCAAATTTATAAGAATTTAAAATTGTAATCACGGAAAAACTTGACTTTGCCGTTGAAAACCTGTTGTATCAATAATTATATCAACATAGTTTGCGATTTTCCCAGCTGTAAACAAGTTTGCAAGCTTAGATATTTTTTTTGTGATGGATCAATAAGTTAACGTTTTTTGTTTTTTTTTTTAATTGCTCCTTCTAGCCAAATTTCAGGATTCTAGGTCTGTGAGAAGTAGTGATGAAATATACGTTTTTTGCTGCATAAAGAGCCGTATCTTTTTCCGATAGCTTCAAGGGGTTGTAGACCTGAGTGTATGGTTTTAATTTCAAGTCGATACTTCCACGCGTTCCCAAGATAAAGGGCTTGACAGAAAGACGGACAACAAAGTGATCATACTAGGGTCCCAGTTTTTTTCCTTTTGAGGTACTGAACCCTATAAGTCCTCCTCTCGTTGCTATAATTAAGAGGAATGTAACCTATATGTTAAAATCCATCGAGCCGTTTAGGCTGCAGGGCGTGCCAAAGAAATAGACATACAAGCTTACACTCGAAAAAAAAAACGCTCATTCTGACACAGTCCAGTGGCGACCATTTGACAACCTTAGACGACGTGTTAACCTCGTTGGTAGTGACCCTGTCTACGAAGCTAGCAGTCTCGGGTTCAATTCCCGATTTGGGCAATTTTTTATGTGATGAGTGCGAATATTTTTTCTGAGTTTTGGATGTTTTCTATGTATTTCTCTGTATAAATGTGTAATGGACAGAAACCTGTCTGTCATAATGATGTAGGTAAGTTAAAATCACGATAAAGAAATTACGTCAAATAAATATTCATTTAGTTATTGCGACAAAGCCTTTACTGTGGCTGAATACATAAAGTCCGTAGCCGCTCAAGTTATAAAAAGACCTTTGGAGTAAATAAGCGTTGATTCGGTCTGTAACACAACATTTAAAATATATTTGAGGAAATAATCTACCTGGCCTTCAATGGTTCATCAACACCAAACGACACGGGTGTTATCCGTGAAACGTTCTTGGAATTGTTGGTGTTTCGAGTTATGCCGAGAAGAATGGTCAGCCGCCGGTCAGGCAGAGGTCGGATTCATTTAGGCAATTCCACCCACCGCTCGGCTGATGAACAGAGATGAACGGCAAATATACTAATTTGGGTCTTCCTTATTTTGTTAGCACACTGTTGTTTGATATTTTGTGCGTCCTAAATAATGATGAAACAATAAAAGGTCTACAGACCTCTTCTCATGATGACAGGTTATGGACCCTAATGGGGGACCCATAACCTGTCGTTATGAAGAAAGGTCTCGGACGTCATGAGTTCCAAGCGATAGATAAAAAAGATAAAAGATTAAGATGTTTATTCAGTAAGCAGGCCGCACGGGCACTTTTACACGTCAAAATTCTACCATCGCTTCCAACGAGGAGACCACTGCTGAGAAGAATCTCCGCGAGACACTCGACAGTCTGTAATTTTTTTTAAATATTGCCATCGAAAATGATAGTGCTTAACCTAGCACTATATATAAAACAAGGAATACCTATAAAAGAAAAATATCATGCATAGTCAAACGGATACGTTATGTAATTGTATAACATATATGTGGGTTCTTCTCATTGTATTTCATAGAACATACTAATTAATTTCATAATAATATATTACTGTCACTAATACACTGATATCTTAGCCTGATTGTGCAAAATGTGGTTACAGAAAATATCAACATGTTTTTTAGAGTTGTTAGTAATTCTGTAGCTCTGCCTACCCCACTCTGGGAATGAAGGGGTTACTTTAAGTATGTATGTGTATATTACTGTCAGAAAACTCTAGTCTTTTGGCCTGAGTCGCGAATGTTTGCACCATTAGGCTATCACAGCTTGTTTAGCACTTTTTAATTAATTCCGTAACTTTAATAACATTAAACAAATGAAAGCATCTCTCCGCTCTTGCGTGATAAATTGTTCGGTCAGTAACTTTTTTATTTGCACTAATTATATACGGCCAGGATGCCATAACTACGAATTAAAAACAATGTAGCTGAATGAAGTCAACTGCGAATTTAATGCATAATTTCAATTTAGAACGCCAATGAGCCGCGTTTCCGCATCCGATTTGGGATATTAACCTCTTTACAATCGCGAGGTCGCGTTTCGTTATCGCTGGATGAATGTCTTCATTGTGACCGGCGCTTTTTGATATCAATGTTTAAGACCTCGGTCGTTATAATAATCATTTCGGTTTGAAGATTTATTATAAGTTGGGAACAAAGTTGTAAAAAAAGGTTTTATTTAAAATAATAAACTTCAATTGACATGTTGGTATACTGTTTGTTGGGCGTATAGTCTAATGACACTATTATTTACCGTCTACATAATGGTTTACAATAACAGCATTGTATTGTGAACACACCTAACAGGTTCAGGATGTTTATATATTTCAAAAAGGGACACTTGACTTAAAAACTTGTTCACTGCGTTTGAAACTAACTAGCAGACATTTACATACATACATACATAACATCACGCCTTCATTCCCAGAATGGGGTAGGCAGAGCTACAAAATACCAACAACTCTAAAAAGACTTGTTGATAATTCTGTAACCACATTTTGCACAATCAGGCCAAGAAGTTTACTAGTGTATTAGTGACAGGTTGCAAGCCCATCGCCTAACAGTACCACAAGCCCTTATTACCTTAGTCGCCTCTTACGACATCCACAGGAAGACATGGAGTGGCACTATTCTAACCCGGCATCCACACGGGGCAGACATTTAGTCAGTGTAAAACTAATTATCCGTTACACTAGTTCTTCCTGTTACAAATTACTAGGTCAAGAAAGTTGGAGCAAACTCTCTCACCTTATTTAAATAATAAATAGAGATAGGGGCGTTCGTTACTCACTATAGGAATCTCCAATAGAATGATATATTAACTTGTTAATTAAGATCAATTCTCACATTTGGATTATTTACATTCCCATATGAACTGTGGGAAGGGTGCGAGCAGTCTCTCTCAGGCCTCCGTCTGCGACTGACGTGAAGTTAGCTCCAATCACGCTGAAAAACGTGCTAATTATTACTGGCCATTTCGTAACGCCTTACGCGATTCAAACCTCTATTGTGTAATTGTTAAGACTCGATGTCCGCGAGGCTTCGTTAACGTGTATTTCACGCTCCACGTGTTCAATTAGTGTTCGGATTCTATATTTAAATTCGGAAAATGCGGGTGTTCGTGATTTGAATCTCGTTAGGGTTGCCGGTCGGGATAAACAATTAAAGTGTGAAGAGGTTGTGTTGTGTTTAGTGCTTGTTTGGTGATGAACCTAAAATGGCTAACCGAGTGATGGGTTACGTGATCTGTGGATACAACTCTGTAGATAATTTGCTGGTAAGTCTGTTTACGTTGTTGTTAATAAAACTTATTTAGTGATTTAATTTAGGTTTTATGATTGGTGCTAATTAGTAAAGAAACTCTATTTAGAACTAACGAGGTCAATCTTGCGGAAAATGTCAGTTACCTACACTTTAGCAATGCGCTGTTGGTATTTAATTGGTTTTCCTGTCTTATTATTTTTTCTGTAATTAGCGGAAATTTGTACTTAGGTACTCTAGCCTCTCTCCTGATGCTTCGCTTACACTTTGCTATAATTATTGAGGGTACTTAGGTGTACGTACTTAATTAAGGGTCAGAATCGTGAAAAATCTTGAGAAATTACAACCAGTGTGGTGTAAATACTAATAATAATAAAAAAATACCACTGATTCTCTAGTTATTATTTTATTATTTGGTGCAAAAAGAATACTGTTTTTTTTAGTTTGAAAATCAAAAGGAATTCTCGGGTACACGTACAGAAAAAAAAAAAAAAAAAAACGCTGGTATTGTAATTTAGAGTGACGAGAAGTGCTAATAAATCAGTTACCATTTAGCACTATAAAGAAGTAGGTATGTACTTCAGCCGCTTATGTTATGTAACATTAATATACACTGTGCTACAATTATAACGGTTCATTTTCGTTTAAACGTTTTTACCAGACTGCAACAATACAAAAACTATCGTTTTTAAATGCCGGTTGCGTTGCGCGAAAATCGGTCCATTACGGAAATTAGACAACAACCAGTGTGAAATAACGAAAACGAATCGGTAAGTCCGCCAGGAGTTAATAGAAACCGGTGTTATTACGATTCGATGCGCCGTACACGACATTCGCTATAGGTACTACGGCTTCGCGGGACCAAGTAAAGAAAAAGAACTGGTCAAGTGCGAGTCGGACGTGCTGAGGACTCAGTACCTCTGTTGTTTTTCTTTAGGGTTTGACGATAGAACAAAAAAATACCGTCCAAGTGCGAGTCGGACTCGCGCACCGAGGGTTCCGTACAAACCTGTAGGTTTGATTTTGTTACAGCTTAAAGGTATTATAGACCTGAGTATTCGATATGAATTTCAATTTAATACCTCTTACAAAAGAAAGGGAAGGGTTTCAAGATTCCAGATCGACTGGAAGTACCCTTTAGGTTTATTCCCTTGCGAGTTTCGAAAATTTGCGGCATAAACGGCTGTATCTTTTGATTGCGTTGGCTTAGAAGTTTGATTTTTTCACAGCTCCAAGATACAGTAGACCTGAGTATTTGATATAAATTTCAGCTTGATAACTCCACGCTTTCCTGAGAAAAAAGGTCTTGACAGACGGACGGACGGACAACAAAGTGATCCTACAAGGGTTCTGCTTTTTCCTTTCGAGGTGCGGAACCCTAACAAAGAATATGTTAGAATAAACGTTTTTTAGGGTTCCGCACCGAAAGGGTAAAAACGGGATCTTATTACTAAGACTTCGCTGTCTGTCCGTCCGTCTGTCTGTCACCAGGCTTTATCTCAAGAACCGCGATAGCTAGACAGTTGAAATTTTCACACATTATGTATTTCCGTTGCCGCTATAACAAAAAATACTAAAAACAATATAAAATAAATATTTAACGAGGGCTCCGATACAACAAACGCGATATTTTGTCGTTTTTTTGCTCGACATTAATATCGGCAACATGTAGACACTTGAAATATTCACACAATATTTAGTTGTATATTCACTTTAGAACTAAGTAAGAATATTTAAAATAAAATAAATATTTAAGGGGGCTCCGATACAACAAACGTGATTCTTTTGCCTTTTTTTGCTCGATCTTAATACAGATACCGTGGTTGTATAGATAATGGTACGGAACCCTTCGTACGCGAGTCCGACTCGCACTTGGCCGGTTTTTTATATCTATCGTCTATCTTTTACAGTATAAGAACACAGCTACTAGGCTACAGCTCTTTGAAGTTCGGACAGACGGACAGCCAACGAAAGCTCAGTAACAGTCCCGTTTGAATGAGTTTTACATTGAAAAACACATTTGGGTCATTCTTGTTTTTTACCGACAATTGCCTATCCTCATTTTACCATACGTTATCAGTTCGAGTATTGATTATTAATGTTTTAGTGTTTGAATATACGTCCAAACATTTATTCATCTATTAATACTAAATAATCTTTCACTTTCTCTATCCAGTGTTTTTTTTTATAACTTTGTTTTTCATAGAATCTCGTGACAGAGTGGTAATACAAAATTTAGTCTTCTCTAAAAACGGCCACTCTGTCACAGTATATTCTGAAATTCACACAACGTATTTTAAAATCAAAAATTAAAACCATAATTATCAATAGTTGAAAAACGCAGAATATAGAAAAATTACGATGTATTGTCGGTAAAAAAGTAGCTCGACCCATTTGCCATAAGCTAAAGAACATTTATACCTCTCGTTCGCACATCATCTCTCTATCATTTACAACCGCCTTTACGATGGACGTGGAACATGTCGCCCCGTACAAATCAATATAATAAAATGTAAAAGTGCATTCGATGTCCTTCCTCCCACTAATATTATAAATAGAGAAACATTGTGTGTGTGTGTGTGTGTGTGTGCGTGTGCATTTGCCATAAGTTAAAGAACATTTATACCTCTCGTTCGCACATCACCTCTTTATCATTTACAACCGCCCTTACGATGGACGCGGAACATGTCGCCCCGTACAAATCAATATAATAAAATGTAAAAGTGCATTCGATGTCCTTCCTCCCACTAATATTATAAATAGAGAAACATTGTGTGTGTGTGTGTGTGTGTGTGTGTGTGTGTGTGTGTGTGTGTGTGTGTGTGTGTGTGTGCGTGTGCATTTGCCATAAGTTAAAGAACATTTATACCTCTCGTTCGCACATCACCTCTTTATCATTTACAACCGCCTTTACGATGGACGCGGAATATGTCGCTCCGTACAAATAAATATAATAAAATGTAAAACTGCATTCTATATATCCTTCCTCTTACTAATATTATAAATAAAGAAAGATTGTGTGTGTGTGTGTGCGTGCGTGTCTGTTTGTTTCTTTCACGCTGCAACTACTGGACGGATTAGGATCAAATTTGGATTATGATCAAATTATAAAATTTAAAAGTTATTGTGGGATGAAGTCCCGGGCAGAAGCTACTATAAATTTATTCAATACTATCTTTTGCCCGCGACTCTGTTCGCGTAGACGGCGTTTACCGCTGCTCCGTCGGTAACTGTATAGTTTTCCGGGATAAACACGATCCTATGTTCTTCCTTGTGGCCTATACTGTGTCCTTCAAAGTGAGATTGTGCTCTGATATTTTATTTATTTATTACCATACCCAATTTCATCTAAATGGGTTCAGCAGTTTAACGTGAAGAGGTAACAGATAGACAGACACACTGTCGCATTTACCCCCTTAGTTGAACTATACAGTGTTTTGTCCTTATCTGTCCTTGTGACATTTGAATTTGACAGATAAGGACAAAACATTGTATAGCTATACCAACGTTACTCAACGGTAAGGGGTAAGTATAGATATTTATGAGAAGGCACTAAATTGCTTAGCATTTTCGTTAGCACACTGCTTCTTGTTGGCTTGTATGGAATCAAGACATATTTACAACAATCTTCCAACGTCGCTGACGCCCCGTGGTATGTCAAGGAGAGTCTGGCCAGAAATATCCGATCCGGCTCCGAAATAGAAAAGCATGAATGAAAGTCTATTTCGAGATGAATGGAACATTGTTTACTAACGCGGAAATGGAAGAAGGGGCTCTTTCACAAGCTGATTGCTCAGGACTGCGGGAGGCATAGTGTATGTTATTACGAGAATCATTACTAAGGCAGGCTATAATATTTTTTTAACCAAAAACGGCATTTTTTTATGGTTTTGGGAATTATGTTTATTGGTTGCCTGTTTAAAAAATACCTTCTGCTGGAGTTTCTTGCGGCGCTTCTTCTCCGCAAAGATTAGGGTTACCATCCGTCCGGATTTGTCCGTACTTTTAGACTCGCCCGGACTTTGTCCAGACTTATAGACTCGCCCGGACTTTGTCCGGCTTTTTTAAATGCCTGCGTCTGCTATCATGATGATAGTATCATCCCAATCATACCACTATAACCAAGTGAGTAATGTTTCCATTATGTGACTAGAATGTCCGGACTTTTATCTAAATGTCCGGCTTTTTGTCAGGACTTTTCAAATTCCTAAATGGTAATGATGGTCTTGTCCGTAAGTATTTGCGTGATGTTCCGGAATTTGTGTGATGCTCCGGTATTTAAGAACTGATGATGGATGACCTGAACAGTTTAATCTTGAGCCACTACAAGCCTAGACCTAAGTTTGGGATTAGGTCAGTTTGTGTGACATTGTCCCGTGATATTTCTTTGTTTTATTTATTTAAGAAATAGTTGCTTAGCCCCATCAGTAAGTCCCACACCGTTGGCCATAGACAATCATGAATCGCTGTTGCACTTAAAATCGTTCGTTCGCATTATGTTTTATTAATTCTGACGTCCTTTCTGTTTTTATACCAGTATCGAGTGTTTAAAAACGATGCATTGAGTCATCTGCATAGGTTCACGATTTATATAAATACATAACATCACGCCTTCATTCCCAGAGTGCGGTAGGCAGAGCTACAGAAATAGCAACAACTCTAAAAAGACTAGTTTATAATTCTGTAACCACATAGACAAGACTTTGTTCTATCTGAACGGTCAAACATAAACCCTAACAAGCTTTACTTGTTTTCTCGTGAATCATTGTTAAGTGTCCCGTGTATCCCGTGTGGTAGCCGGGTTAGAATAGTTCCACTCCATATCTTCCCGTAGATGTCATAAGGGAATAAAGGCTTGTAGTACTATTAGGCGATGGGCTTGCAATCTGTCACTAATAAATACAATGGTATTTTTTTTTATGGTAATGAGCAGGCACACTAGAACTTAGGCCACCTGATAGTAAGTGGACATTTGAATTCTCAAGACTATAATCCTGAGACCTCAAATGCGTTGCCAACCCTGAGGACTAAGGTGGAATACCTCTATGCTAGTAAGTTCACCGGTTGCTTGGCGGGTGGTTAATAGATAAGATGGTGGTAGCGATCCGGACGGACCCTGCACAGGGATTTACCACCACATCTTAGCCTCATTTTGCAAAATGTGGTTACAGAATTACCAACAAGCTTTTTAGAGTTTTTGGTATTTCTATAGCTCTGCCTACCCCACTCTGGGAATGAAGGCGTGATGGTATGCCATTGTTAAGTCGCAACTGGGTGCAATGAACACCAAAAAGTTGGACCATAGTTAAGCGTAGTTAACAATACAAACAAGTTCCGTGGTGCGACGAAAGGTATCCTTACAATTGTATGGCTAATTGTCATCACACAACGGAAAAGTTTAATAGAAAATTCAATTGCGTGAGTTAGCATGCCCAACTTCCCCAGCTTCAAAATAAACCAGCAACTGTTTTAGACGTCCATATCTGCTGCAGCGATGCACTAGATTCTGCGACCCGATCTAGGGTCGTTCACCGTTACTAGAGGAAAGCGATCGGATTCATACGACACGTTTTTCGGTCGACCTTATTCGCGTTGACTTTTTTGGAAGATAAGTAAATGGCAAGGAACGAACGAGTTGTCGTGGATTTTAATGCTCGGTGTGTGGCAGTTTAAGAAACAGTCAAGTTTTTGTTGTCCCTGCCAATTAGATAATAGAAACGGTGTTAAATGGTTGAGCACTTTACCAGTCTGCCTGCAGCATAACAGCCCAGAACGGGATTTGAATGCAGATTTTTTTCTGTTTGCTTAAATACGTGGAGAATTGCAGGGACTGTTTTCGACTATGAAAATATTTCAACTAGCATAAGGCGCGTCACTCGCGGAACTATAATATATATGAATATGCATAAATATATTAAAGGAATGCGTTATGGTATAATTTCCGTACTAGTTGACAGAGTACTCACGCGCAGCTATAAGATATATTTAACTAACTAACTCATTCCCTCGCCAGTGTAATGAATGAAATGGATATATGTTTTCATATCTTAGTACCTAATGTGTGGTCCTTTGCTAACTATTATATATACATACACACATACATAAAGTCACGCCTTCATTCCCAGAGTGGGGCAGGCAGAGCTACAGAATAACCAACAACTCTAAAAAACTTGTTGATAATTCTGTAACCACATTTTGCACAATCAGGCTAGATGTTTACCAGTGTATTAGTGACAGGTTGCAAGCCCATCGCCTAACTTCCCTTAGTCGCCTCTTTCAACATCCACGGGAAGACATGGAGTGGCACTATTCTAACCCGGCAACCACACAGAACTATTATATATATTCTGGTATATTAATGTGTATTATATTTTATAGCTCCGTTTGAGGCGGGCTTAATTTCTTTGCTAGGTTTGTTGGAAATCTGACATTGCGAGCCGGTGTATGCATGAGGTGCGGGGAGAGGGCAATGGTGACTAGGCCCATACACACGAAGTGGTATGTGGGATGCAACAATTCCAGTTTAAAAAAAAATGCTTTCCTTTTTTGTGTAATTTTTATTATTGTGTATTTTAGTATTTTAGTTTTATTATAGTTCCTTTTATAATTTTCCATTTGTGCATCTGTCGTGTTGCCCACCGTGCTCTCACCGAATGGGCCCTGCGGAAGACCAGCGCTGGCTGTAAGCTAGCAACATGCTGAGCAGGGTCCATTTCGTGGGAAATTATGTTTTTTTTTTAAATATTATTTCTTTAATAGTGCCACTCCATGTCTTCCCGTGGATGTTGTAAGAGGCGAATAAGGGCTTGTAGTACTGTTAGGCGATGGGCATGCAATCTGTCACTAATACACTAGTAAACTTCTTGGCCTGATTTAGCAAAATGTGGATATAGAATTATATACAAGTATTTTTAGATTTGTTGGTATTTCTGTAGCTCTGCCTACCCCACTCTGGGAATGAAGGCGTTGTGTGTGTTTTTTTATTATTATTATTTGTTACGAATAAATGCTATTTTAATTTTAGCTGAATTTTAACTATATGAGCTTTATCCTCCCTCAGCCCCGCACCTTATGCCTCTCCCGGATCTTAATTAAGTTGTCCTACTCGCGGGTTTCTTATCTGTGAAAAAAAACAAAGGTATTTTTGCAGCCATGCCTCTGTAAACTACAAAATCCTAGTTTCACCAGTGTAGCGACTTAATTTAAATAATAAAACGCATATGCAAAGTGGTTACGTATAATTCTAACGTTATTTTAATGGTGAGTTTGAAAAGAAACAAAAGCATGGCGAATAGTTTACCGGGACTGCCACTTCTGAAGATATTGCTGAATATTGTGTGTCTGTGTGCATTTTTGCGATGATCTCAAAAAATACTAAACGGATGTTGATGCAGTTTACACCAACTGTTTGGTATTTTTTCACTTAAGGTTTTTATGTATAATCAACTTTAGTTTATGCACGGGTGTTACAGAAAACTCACATGAATAAGCTAATTAGCTAATTGCTGACAAATGAGAATCAAAAAAGATGTAAAAATGTATTCGTAATGATTTATCCTTAAATAATAATATAATAAATATTATATTATTAGTATTAGACAATGATAAATATACTTAAATAGAGAAATACATACTTAAATATATATAGAAAAGATCCAAGACTCAGGAACAAATATTCGCGCTCATCACACAAGTATCTGCCCTTACCGGGATTTGAACCCAGGACCGCTGGCTTAGGAGGCAGAGTCACTCCCAACTAGGCCAACGTGTCGTCGAATAAATAACCCGCCGGTCGGTTGTTTTCCATTTTTTTTCGTGATAATATATTTGTTGACATAATTATTGAAAGTCACGACACTCATGACTTTTATGTCGCTTGAATCGATGACTTTTCAGAATTTATTATACATTAACATGTAGATATGGCTAGGTAAGGTCAGTATGTACATATGTATGTATTGTATTAAAACAATTACATCACAAAGTTATTAAAATTTCAGAAATAAAAGTAATACAAAGGCGAACTTACCCTTTAAGGGATCTCTTCCAGGTAACATTTCGGCATTTCGAAAAAAGAGGTTCCGCGGTCGACTTTACGTAAGTTCACTGATTTCTCACAAACTGATTTCTGACAAACCTTTTTTTAGGGTTCTTTTTCCGAAGGGTGTTAAACGGGACCCTAATACTAAGCCTACGCTCTCTGTCTGTCTGTCCTACCTTTGAAGAGCTGAATCTTTTTTTAACCGTAAGAGATTGCAAATAAACAGATAACAAAGGTAATTTTAATTTGGTTGTGTTGTAAAATTGGTATGGTTATAGTGCAAGCCCTAAAGAAAAACAACAAATAATAAAAATTGCCCAAGTGTAAGATAGATTCGCTCTGATTCGATTCGAAGTCGAATTCAAAGAAGAAATTAAAAAAAAAAACCTACTGTGCCCGCCTAAAGATAAAAATAAAGAGACCTTAATAATCCACAGGCGTAACAATAATTAAAAAAAACTCTGTCAATTAAATTTGGGTCGGTAAAGATTCCCCGAAACGGTTTTTGAGTGACCAGACATTGTAAGATGTGATCTTCCCAGTTCTATCTGTTCTCGCAGATAGATTTCACTGTGATCCTTTATTTTGTTGCAATCTGATAGGTCTTAGACTTCGGTTTCTATGTATTCAGCCACAGACGATATTCTGTCCTGTGCAAGGATTTTTTGAACTCTTATCGACGAGTTCACCTCTTGTTTACTTCAGTACCTGTTACACATGAGATCTGATAATATCCAGTGCAGTGGTACTCAACTCAAAATGTTTGTAAAAATCTATACTAATAAAGAGGTAAAGTTTGTGAGTTTGAGAGATTGTAGGGGTAATCTCTGGATCTACTAAACCAATTTAGATGAAATGGTATGGTGATAGTTTGAGTCCCGGGGAAGGACATAGGGTACTTTTTATCACGAAAATATTGACTTTTCCTGAGGTAACAGCGATAAATGACTTCTAAGCGGATGGAGCCGCGGGAAACAGCTAGTATAGTATATTTTCAGAAAGGTTGTAAATTGGAAAGTGAGAATAACTGCGCCGTTTTGAGATGAGGCCCGAATTATTTAGGTTTTAGAATAGAATAAATTATAAATAAGGGTATACTAAAGCTATATTGCGCCCCGTTAGTAAAGTGACAAATTTTAAATAAATAAATAAATATTAGGGGACAATCTCACACAAATTGACCTAGTCCCAAACTAAGCTCTAGGCTCGTAATATGTACCCATATTAGACAACGATAAAAATACTTAAATAGAGATATACATACTTAACTATATATAGAAAACATCCAAGACTGAGGAACAATTATTCGCGCTCAAATTATTAACAAATATCTGCCCTTACCGGGATTTGAAGCCAGGACCGCTGGCTTTGGACGCAGAGTCACTCCCAACTAGGCCAACGTGTCGTCAAACATGCACAATTCTGTGATTGTACATAAAATTAAATTAGTGTTGCGCGTAGACTGTGATTGAAACACTACTAGTGTATAAACCTGCCCTGCTAACATAAAATGCAGTAAATGAGACAAAACTTCTGTAGCAAATTTAACCTTATTACTAACGGTTTAGGATTGAATCTGCTTTGGCCATTAAATCTGAGATACTGCTTTTTTGCTTAGGAGGGCAGCAACCCGATGGTACCATAACCATGAAACATACTATATACACCACCAAGTCATTATTCTGCATTGGACCATAGGTTTGTGCATTGTTAATTGGCAGAGAATGCCATAATATCAGAGCAGACATATTTTTGTGCATTAAAAATTGAATAAATTAGTAAAAGGTAGGTTAGGTAAATAGGTCAAAGCCAACTGTAAAAGTTTCAATCCTCCCAAATATTGGGAAAGCGACAACTGTCCTATCGTCGGAAATAACAACCCAAAAATAATATGTACACTCGATCCTTACGCTTTATTATTTTAAAAATGTTGTCAACCACCGTTCAATCCCTCCCGTCTCCCTCCCTGACAACACATAAAGCTGTCTCTTTCTTTATGCACCGTTGAGGGGCCTTGCCCCGTGCGTTACAGTTCTTGCGGTACACAATACAGACACGAAATACTTTGTTGCCACAAAGCCTGGGCTTCTTGATTTCTTACTAATTGGGCTCCATTTGGAGGGTTAGGTGCTGAATGTGGTCATTGGTTCGGTGAACGCTATTTTTGGAAATTTTACAACATTTTATCACGCATGAACCGCAAGGAGCGGTTGTTGATTATGAGAGCAGAACTGCTAAAGGTGGTTTGGTGAAAAATAAATGACTTGTTCGGAGGCGATCGTTTTATCTTCTTTTTTATTTATGGCGGTCTACTGGGGTTTTGCAGTGCTGTCGCCAGTGTCAAGTGAGTGAGAGTCAGAGTAATCAGTAAAAAAACATCCTTTTCTCTTGTTTAATGTTTATTGTTATCGTAGCACAATTAGCGCCTTCTTAAAACGAATTACTACCGGTTAATTAAAAGCAGCATTCTATTTATTTGTTTTGTGTAATAATTTAAAAAAATAATTATTTATTTAATCTCCTTTGCACAATACAAATATGTAAACGTAAAAAGTACAATATGGCGGACTTAATGCCTAAATGCATTCTCTACCAGTCAACCACATGTTCAATAGAGAAAAAACCGGTGCAGTGTTTTGAGGATAGAAGGACTTATTCCCTGGAAAATGCTACAGATGGTAAATCTTTTCTTGAAGGACGGCAGCGCACTTGATATTCCTCTGGTACTGCGGGTGTTTATGGGTCGCGATTGTCGCTTACCTTCAGGTGACCCCATCCTCTCGTCTGTCTCCTTTCTCATGAAAAAAGGAATTTCTACTCTCTCCTTAAATTTAAGAGCTAGGCTCTTGTAGGTGGAGCAATTTCCATGACTCTCTTTCTAAAGCCTTTTCTTTTATGGCCTGATACGACTCGACGTCTACTTTTTCTTTTATCTGATCCATAAACGTTCTTCTTGGCCTTCCTCTTGCTCTATAGCACGTAATGCTGATTCTATTTTACGTGCTCGATTTTCTACTTTGTCTTATCACCGTAAATTTATCAATTAAACTATTGCGTACATTTGCGTCACCGATGAGTTTTTGTGAATGCGTAACTTAGTCACTGCACACCTCGTAATATGTACAGCGAACGCAAGAACTTAATAATCCTATTGTAAACTGTAACAGACGCATGTGTTTTGCGAGATCAATATTGGTTGAGTTATGTTATAACGGGAGACGTAACTGTGACCTTATAACACTGACTAGAGTGAACTTGTGTCTGTTGGTCAAGCAGTCAAGGTCAGAAATTTGGCAGCGGGCAATGCTCTCAAAAATATGTTTGCGAGCTCTTACCGTATTCAGAGACAATTTAGACGTTTTAGATAATTAACTCGTTCCCTTTTCAAACTTGTGTATGAAAACTCGTCAGTAAGAGACCCTTGATCGTGATTAAGTGACTGAGTGCGGCTGTTAATCACTGGTAAGGAAATTTGAGTTAGTGTTGAAATAACCCCAAAAGTTAGGGTTTTAAATAGAACTTACTGCCATTTGACCTAGATTTTACCGTAATTATCACTTCCGTGTAAAGCGATGTTTGAAAATAGGTAGGTTACAAAAACATCGAAAGTTGCAAAATTTTACAAAGTAGTTGACGTTTGCCCTTACTTCATTGTGTGCTACACCATCTGGGGAAGTGGTAGTTGTCGTTTATTCGATTCAAATCATTCAATTAGCATATGTTATGCGATTTAATTAAAAAAAAACTGTATTTTTAGCGTACACGGTTTCTAAAACATGCTGTAGATATATATTTTGTCATATCATGTATATTATTCTATGACTAGATTGATTCTAAATAAGAATATGGCCAAAACGGAACGCGTCTAAACAAGAATGTCGAAACAAGAATTTGTCTAATAAGGAATACGGCGAAAAATATATGAACACATTAGGATGTAAATTCTTCTATGGACACACCCCCAACTACATCACCATCAATATCATCATCCGTTAGTCACACTTAAAGGAAATTATGTGTTTATAATGTCGTTATACAACTAGTTGTATAACGACAACCTTTATTACAATGCTGTAAGGTCTAAAATGATTAGTAGTTTTGGAATTCCAATGTATGCTCTCCGTGTTAAGGTCTGTGTTAGTCATTTTGTCTCTTACAATTGGGGGAGGGGACATGTGTGTGGTCAGTATCTAGTCGGGTTAGATTTAAAAAAAGCGTTTGGTGTGTGCTAGTGCTAAGTGGAACCATGCTCTACTTGTTTTAGAACTGATTGATGAAAGTGGAGGTTCCTGATAATTATTTGCGATGGATTATCTATATATTTGTAAGTCGATCAAAATATTTTTTAAAGATTTTACAGTAAGGCACAGTTTTAGTTGGCATTAAGACGAAAATAATCAGAAAACCACATTTTTTTATGCTTCTTTCGTAAACTTGTGTGCATGGCCTCAGTAGTGTTTAAAAGTTGCCAGTTATTTTGGTTTGTTTCTCGCCGGCCAGCACTCGCTTTTATCTATGGTCGATGCCATAAACAAACTGCACTTTTGGCTGTTTAGACTGAGCGTGAGTCACCCGTGCCCTGTTTAAATTTAAAAAAGCTGGTTTTCGTTACATCGTTTTAACATTAATATGATTACCTTGTGCTGTTAAACAGAGTATACTTTTACTTTTATTTTTCCTTTTTGTTTATTTTCTTTTTACGTCAAAACAAGTCAAATTTAGTTCATGTTACACAAATTTTATGCAGTAAAGGCACGATCTCTGCTACAAAATTATTGTAGGTATTAAGTATTCGTCACTTGTTTTTAGCAAGATTCGTACCCACCCTAAATCTACAATTTTTTTTTATTGACGTTGAATAGTACTGTAGTTATATAACCACAGTACAATAGTAGTATTATGACAATATGCTACCAATAAAGGAATACTGTTTATGCAGCCTGTATAACGTATTTAGATTCGGTTGATAATGATATTCGGATTTAACTTCAAATAAACCCTATACTATTTTAATTTGATATTTTTTATTTATTCTATTTTGATTTTGATGAAAATTGCGAAATAGGGGGTTTTCGGGTCAAAAAATCGATCTGTCAAGACGTCTTCTTGGGGCAAAATCTGGTTCCCAATACCTGGTACGTGACACTATCAAATTGTGTTTAATAGTGTCGTCTACATAACACCCGAGTATAGTTTGGTCGCCCAGGCATGCAATACAGGTTTTTGAGTTCTTTAATTCAGACACTTAATAATCCTTAAACGCTTTTAACCAACTGTGTAAAGTAAAAAAAAAGCCTGTCAAGTGCGAGTCAGACTCACGCACCGAGAGTTCCGTACAAACTCATAAGATGTAGAATTGTATTGAGGGACAAACATGACTTGGCCGTTGTAAAACTGTTGTCTCCATACATCGGCATAGGTCGCCATTAGTTCACCAACTGCAAATAAGTTTGCAATCGCAATAAAGAAGCTACAAATTAACGATTTTCGGATTGTTTACCTTTACCTACTTGTGCTGTGAGACCTTCCATCTTGCCAAATTTTAGGATTCTAGGTCTATGGGAAGTACCCTAGATAAATTTTAGGATTCTAGGTCTATGGGAAGTACCCTAGATAAATTTTGATTCCCTTGAGAGTGTCGAAATATACATTTTTTGCGGCATAGTTGGCCGTATCTTTTATTTAAGTTAAGGTAGAAGTTTGATTTTTTCACAGCTCCAAGGGACTGTAGACCTGAGTATATAGTTTTAATTTCAACTCGAAACCTCCACGCGTTTCAGAGATAAAGGGTTAGGTTTAGACAGACAGACGGACAGACGGTCGGACTTCAAAGTGATCCTGTAAGGGTATTTTATTTTCCTTTTAAGGTACGTAATCCTAAAAAGGGTGGATTGGGTTTAATAGTCTGTGTATTTATTCTAGAAACACTCCCACTTAAAACATATCTCAAACCGCTTACAAACACTGTACTTACTAAACTGTGTACATGAGCGACATCGCAGATCGGCTGATACCGCGTGGGAACTAGGGCGCGTGTCGACAGAATGAACTGGTCGCTCCTTATAGTAAGTAGTGTTACCGCATCGGGAGTGGATGTGGAACGAGCTGCGATGGAAGTGCAATGACCTACAGTGGGTCTAGGATACAACAGATGCCACGCCTTCCTGTTCTGGCGCTCCTAAGCCCCTCGTGCTACTTGTGATGAAGCTTCATTTGATACTAGAGTTAGAGGACGCCCGCGATTTCGTACGCATAGGAACAGTTTTGAGCGAACTTGAACCCCTTAGGGAATGAATTTCCAAAAATCCCTTCTTTTATGGTAAGGAGAAGGCACACGAGCACTCAGGCCGCCTGATGGAGTGGAATCTGAGACCCATAGACATTTGAATTCTCAAGACTATAATCCTAACACCTCAAATGCGTTGCCAACCCTGAGGACTAAGATGGAATGCCTCTATGCTAGTAATTTTTTAGTGTAAAGAAATGGTTTTATTAACACAAATTACACAAAATTACTTACAAATTGTATGGAAAAACATGTTAGTAAATTTGACCACCTTCCGCAGTTTCCATATAATGAAATGACCCTTACATGAAACTGGGACGATTTATTTAAATAAAAACGTCAGTTTTATTATTTTCTACGGACAACTCACTCTTGACCAAAAATATAATTGCAAAAACTGATTTAACAAAAAAACTTAATGTTTGCTAAGACAGTTTACCTGTATCTCCTATGGTTGCGGATTTCCCTATACCCCGTATTTACTGGGAGTAAAAAAACACTGTATATGTAGATGAAATGTCTACTGTAGGTATATTATTTTGATTTAGGCTTGCATACAACTTCTTGTAGCGCTAGTAAATTCACTACATATTACCGACGAGAAAAAGAGCCCTATGGTGGCCTATTTACTGAATGAACAATTTGATTTTGATTTTGATTGATCTTGACTAGGCTAAAATTGGTTCTGTCCGACCTTATTGACCTCGATAGTAATAGTCACTAATGTCTTTCTGGACTTCATTGGTGCCTAGAGCGTACAATCGGTCACGCGCCTTGCGGTCGTACCTTGTACGTTCTTTTTGCCATACGATCCTCAACTACTCTACACGTGTCTAAGCTAAGGAAGACTTATGTCGAACTATAAAACGTTGTAAATATCAATAAATAATTATAAGTATATTTTGCCCTCTCTGGTCTCATCACTAAACACGAAAAACGGTTAGAGATGGAAAAAAAATACAGTGAGGAAGTTAACATCATCATTATTAATTTTAGCATAGCTTCCTCTATTGCATTTCTGAATTTGAGCACTCAATCTCCAATCAAACCTGCTACTTTCGTAACATGTATTGTTAGATTCCCCGGTTCCTGCGATTCAACCACGGACTTTACTTCCACAGACCAACTATAGTATAAATTTTACAGTACTCTTATCTCAGCCAACTCTTTTCTCAAAAGGCTGGCAACACATTCGCAATTCCTCTCCTGGTGTTGCCAGTGACCATGAACGGCGGCAATCACTCCATCAGGTGATCTGCTGGCTCTTTCGCCTCCTCTATCATAAAATATAAATCTCTTGAGCCCATATCCTTCCATTTTATATCTTTGTTACCGCTCTGAATCATTACCAACTTCTGCTACACAATCTAGGACAACAAATCAAGTAATTTAACGTTTCGTCACGCCACGCTTAAATGACCGGCGTCCGGTCAACGAATCAATTTGTTTTTTTCTCAAGCATTGTTTATACTTTTTGGAGACAGCTGATTTGGCAAGGGCAGCTGATTTGTGTAATGGTAGGTATACTTTTTGTCTGTCTAATTGCACAGTTCCGTTTAACTATAGATGTTATTAATTGTCTGGTACAGATACCTTTCGGATACACTTCGAAGTAGGATATTTTATGCAATTATCTTACACAGTCAGCTCAGCTGTTGAAATGTGCATTCCTCGGGAGGTTAACTTTCATTGTAAGAGCATCGGATTAGGTGTGTGTTAAGGATGTTACGCCGAAACCCTCCTGCTCGTCAGATTTTTATATTCAACAGGAATTACTTACATGAAATTATATATTAAATTATTCTTTCATCATCATCTTCGTAGCCATTTTAGGATTTTTGTTTTGCAACAACTGCTATCACTGCTTGGCAAACCCCTAGCAATTTTTCTTTATCTTGTCATCAAATACTTTTAACATTGGGTTTCAAACGGGACTCAATCCTGCATCTCATCTGTTATTCAAGTTCAACAAACTGTTTTCCAAATTGCTACAGTAGTGACTAATCATTAGGATCAGTCAGAGCTGTTTCTTTACCTTTTTCTGAAGTACTCTTTAGTTCAAGTATAGTTTCTCGATCACGAATTTTAATCACGAATGTCACGATTCAGTAGAAAGCTAGTTTGGGTGCGCGTGCGCATACTATACATGCTGATGCAATCATGTAGATGTGATATTTAAAATTTTTGCTTCTATTGTTGGATAATTTGTTTAATGTTCATTTTTTACACGTATTTGCACGCAATAAAGCGAGAGAGACGAGATTGATATAGTATACACAGTTCCATGTATTAAATTATTAACAACTTAACTTAGATGTATCTTACTTCGCACCTTACTCTTTTTTTATAGCTTAAGCCCGGCGAGCTGGATTTCGCAAAGTAAAAAAAAATACAAAACTTCGTTATATTTTTCAATAAAAATGTCTTGATCTTGCGACATTCAGACGGCATTGGTTAAAAACAAACCTAAAAAAGATATGTAGTTTTTATTAAAAAGGATCTGATAAAATTAAGAATAGTACCTGGAATGAGCTCATAACGAAAACTAGTTTTTCGGAATCTAAGACCTTCGCAGGCTTATTTAAACCTAGTAATTTGTATTTCCCGATGTTTATTGAAAGTTTATGAGCCGTTTCCAAAAATGCGATTGAAATTGACAAGAGGCAGCCAGAGGCATTTCTTTTGATTTCTTGGGGTTGGCAATGTATGTGTAATCTATCGAGATTCCAATATAGCGGTAACAATCTCAAGACTCCAATTGCGTTGCCAACCCCAAGGACCAAGGTGAAATGCCGCTATGCTAGTAATTCCACCGGGTGTCACCGGAATACAACAATGCTAACACTGCTGCTTAGTGGTAGGTTAAACGTTAAGATGGTGGTAGAGATGGACAAGGTACTACACCACTGATATGCCCGTCTCAAGATATGTCAAAGTAAACAAATAAATAAATAAATGCCAATTCATAGAAAACTGACGCATCTTTTGACGGGCAACTCGATCAGGATCAGTTTATTTAATACGACCTTAAGTGTTCAACGTAATTTTTCCTTACTGGGAACGAATACTTCATTCATTCAGTCACACTATTCAAACATTTGGCCAACACGCTATCAGTATACTAGACATCGAGAACAAGGGCGCAGTGGTACAGTACGTCTATTCTATTTGCAACCTTATTCATAGACTGAGTAAGTTAAATCTGCTATGGTTGTCATGTGGCATATACACCTTTTTAACGTAAGTGTTTAACTTTGGCCTATCCTTTGAAAATAATTGTGAGCTCTTTCGCTCGTACTTTGCATGAGCGAGAAGATATTGGCCCAAATGTTGGTTGACAAGCGATTATACTTCGTTAGCGCTTAATTGGTGTAATGGAGGAAATGAGAAATGGACACAAACTCATTGAGGGTGCTTTTTAATTAGCCCACTTGTAGGCTTTCTGTTAATAATGTCCACTTTAGTTAAATAAGTCAATTTTATATCCAGCCTAGTATTTTGAACCCCAAGCTCTTAGGAACAGTAGTAAATCAGTAATCAAAATGTGTTGTTCCTCTGACAGATCGCTGTTCATTTTAGGCAATTCGTTTACAGTCTTAGGGTTGCCGTCTTCGGTTTCTAGTCTGTTTGCAAATTTTTATGGGTTGCGTTTTCCATCAGGTGGCTTGTTTGCTCGTTTTCCTTCATCTTTCTATAAAAAAAAAGTAAAACCACGATTGCTCCGTGCGGACATAAATAAAACACGAACTGGTTTTTTGTTAAATATGATACAGCGAGTTCAGAATTCATATGGTATTCATTCATAATTCAATTTATTATAACATTGCAGAATGAAGTAGTAGTGCTAACATTATAATGGTTGGTTGATTGAGCGCTCAGTCTAATAAATAATGATAAAATATGACAGTTATTAATTATGAATCATTGTTTATGGACAAATTGATGTTTCAGAGTAGAATAATGGTGAATTATCTGGAAGATAAACATATTATGACATTTAACACTTAATCGTACAATGATTCATCAATTCAGTTACTAAATTCAATTATTAAATTACTTACTTAAAACTTACAAAAGTTTTAATTACTTTTTTGTATGTGTGGTCTTTTTTATTCTAATTCATAGCTAATTAGAATTAATGAACATTTTAACATTTTTTTTTATTTTTTTTTGTAATTTGTAATTTTATTTTATTAAAAACCATGAGTGTGTGACGCAAACGTTTGCCACTTTATTTATTACAATTATTAGATTTCTAATCTAATCCTAATTTAAGATAACGGTATTATTTCGCTCATGCAATAAATTATTATATTTTATTCTATAAATGTCACACTAAAATTTTTACCAACAAATTGGTACTATGTTCCTTCTAGCTAATTGTTACTTGTTCTTCCTAATTTTTATGAATACCATGGTATACTAAGTTTTCTACCATACCACTAACAAGGGTTATTAAACTATGGAAATTATAGCGAAGACTCCGAAGAAACTGTCAAACAAACAAGAATTATTTTGTAGACAAAACCTACTTTACCTACATTAACAATAAGGCAGCATACTTTACAGTCATAGAAACGGTCGAAGAATTCAAATAATGTTCAACACTAATGGTGATTCACCGTTTCCTATTACCAATTGTATACTTAAGCTTCAACTTCGAACCTTATTTGTACCGGAAAACTTGCTTCTGCAGTAAATAAAATGTTTCATTAGTATGCATGCATAAGTAGTATTTAATTTACTTTAGGAAAACCAAAAGAATGAGACTATAATTAAGTTAATTTAGGATGCACGATGTGTAATTTAAATATATAAGTCTGTTTATGGTCAAACCATTTATAGCCATAGACAAATGTGGATAAAACATTCGTCATTTGCTAACAAGTATGTAAGCACGAGAGTGACAAATGCTTTATCCACATTTATCCACAATTATTCATTGGTCCATAGCCCGCATGCTTTTCGTGATCCATTGCGTCGCTGCAATAGTTCATGGCTCATTAATGTTATAACGACTTGTCAATGGATACTAAGACTAATAATATTTGTATATTTAGTAGGATCTGGGAGGCGATTTTTGACTTTCGATTGCTCGAAATTTAGTCGAATGATAGAAAATATTAGCACACGAAAATATGTCACGATTATTTTCGCATGAACCCACTATCCCGTATTTCCGATAACCCTCACTCGAAAGCTAGAGACCGACTTAATATGTTCACGTGATTCATTCTACGCAGGATGTTGACGATTATCGGTTTTTTTTAATCATGTTTTAAATATAAACATACGACCTAATTAAAAATTGTTATTAGGGCGAAACTATTATTGATTTTGAGTTTTTTTTTTATACTGTTTACCCGAAACTTTTGCTATTTAAAACTATTAAATGAAACGTTTACCTACTCCGCCACGGTTCGTTGTCTATGATAGGTATTTGAAGTTTGGTTGAAAATTAAACATCTGTGGTGTGTCAGGTGTCAAAACAATTTTCTAATGATAGAATTGAAAACGAATGGTGTAGACCACTCGTTTTTAGGGTTCTGTAGTAAAACTAGGAACCCTTATAGTTCCCCCATGTCCGTCCGTCCGCAGCCTAGCGCAGAGACTCTTAGTACTAGAAAGCTGTAATTTGGCATGAATATACATATTAGTCACGCCAACATTGAGGTAAAATAAAATCTTGAAAAAAAAACCATTTTTAGGGTACCTCCCCTACACGTAACGTGGGGATGATGGTTCTTTTTGAATAGGTCATTCAAAAATGGGTTTATACAAACAGTTTTAAGTTTAAGTGCAGATCTGTTTAGGAAAAATTAAGCTTTAAAGCGCTAATTTTTAAGAGTCAAATGTACTACCCCCCTACAGCCAAAACTAAAAATACTAAATATCTAATAAAGAAATATTTTTAAAGAAAAACTATCACGATTAAGTAAACATCATTAGTTCTTGAGATAATTAGTAATTACTTGTTGATTTTTATGTTTGTAGTACTTAACGGCTTTGGAACCCTACACTGAGCATGGTCCAACATGCTCTTGCCCGGTTTTACATTTTCTATCGCTCGTATTTCAATAATAAAAAAATAAAAAAAAATTTGTTATATATTGAGCTGTGGATTTTGTTTCAATAAATAAATAAATAAATAAATAAATACGGTTTCACCGTTTTTGCTTTTTTTGAGTAAAACTTTCCAGCGCTAGAAAGTCAAAAAATGGCGGCGGTGCTCGTTGTACCCCGTTTCGAGGTTGGGCTTCTGGGGAGTCTTTTACATTCCCACTCAGAAAGAGGGATGATTTAAGTTTGACGCCTAATTCGATTCGAGTGTGGCTTTGGACTGATGACAATTCATTTTTTTTATTATAAACTAGTTTTATTTATATAGAGTGTTTCCTAGCTAGTTGATGGAAATAAGTTAGGCCGTAATAACGTGAGAAGTTATAATGTATTTAAAGTTAATGTATTATTAACTACTTATAAACCAAAGGCCTGGGCAACATTCTCATAACTTAGATAACATAGATTAGATTAGATTAGATTATTTATTGCTCAATGTAATGTTACAGGATAAATTGTACAGCATGTCAAATTATTATAAATTACATTGAGGTCGTCAGATTTACAAATAAAAATATAAAAGCATTAAGAAATTACTTAAAACTTAAAACAATATAATACAAGTGATGTCATGATAATAGTAAAACTTTTAAAATAACTAATTAGAACGTAAAGAAATAATAGAAAAAATTAAATATATGCAAAGTCAGAACCAAAATCTACATGTCAAGATCCATATACTCATTCACATTCATTAATAGGTAGAATAACCGGTAGATAAGCCCTTTTATCGCGCGTCAACAAAACCTATGAAACAATAAAAAGGGCCGTTAACCCCGCTAATAAAAAAACTGACACTACCGCCATTTAAATTGGAGGGGATGCCGAAAATAGTAGTAGGGAGTCGTGCGCGCAGTACTGATGTCGAACGCGGGCGATGCACGCGCAGCTTTATACAGCGTTAGACATGTGACTGGTGGCTTTATAGTAACACACTTGTTTGCTTTTATTATGAGGTCTGATTATATGTTATTGGCATACTAAAGTTGTTATTGACTTTATAGACGTGTAAGTTTCAGTTTGTTGTGACTAACTCGAGCAGTTTGTGTCAATAGTGTGTAATGACAATGACGTTTTAAAAATAACGTTTTAATTCTGTTATTGGATACGTTATATCCGCCCTTTCCTTTAAGCTTTTCAGTCGATAAAGCCTAGGAAGAGGGATTTCGAACTTTTTAAAGGAGTTTTTAAGGTCTACGGACTGAAAGAAACTTTTTGGTGTAATGCATACAGAGTGACAGTGACTAAGGATTTTAATAGTGTGGCAATAGTGTTTAATATGCTGTGTGGAACGAACGGCGCGGTGGCGGCGATGGATCGCGCGTATATGTCGCTGCGTGTGCGCAAGCCGCAGACCAAAACTACGGTTGGTTATTGATTTTTCACTGAATTTCGATCTATAGAAAGATTAAATGATAATATGGTCAGGTCCTAAACCTATCAAGTTCTAAACTGGATCAATATAACAGTGATATATAACTATCCCTTTCTCTGCATGGAACTTGACAGGTTATAACAGTTTGTAATAGTAATATTAAACAATTTTTAAAATTCCCATATAAGATCATCATGACTGTTTTATATTATAATTTATTGTATCATTTTCCTTCATAGTTTTTTGTCTCATGTATCAATCTTACATTGTACCTATCGCTTTAAACCAGCACGATTAGTTGCGTTAACTGAAAACAAATGACTACCGACAAAATGTGCGTGTCGGTGGCTTGAGATGTTGACTCGTGATCGCAAGGTACATAGTTCGATTCTCAGAGCGCTTTCTGTGGTAACAGAAAATCATTCGGTGAACGAAAAACATTTTGAGAAAACCTGTACATTCTGCTAGCTGAGAAGATTCTGGGTTGAAATGTATCCGAGAGGGCTAATCGATAGGTACGATAAGACAAGTATAATACTAATACTACTGGGTTCAAAGAATGTCTAGCGTTGTTCCTCGGTAGTGAAACAGCTGGGTCAACTATAATAGTCAAGTATCAAATTGCGTTACTACTTTCGCGACATGTTCTTGGTAATTGTAGAAATCCCGTGCGCAAAACTCGTTTCACGTACATTTATTTGTTATTGCTTATCGTTTTCTAATGCCTCTTTTAATAAGCTTTGCTAATTGAGTGGGTTTACCTTGGTCTTTAATTCGATGCATCTAAATGGCAGAGAAACGGTGTTTCGCATTTATGATATCGATCGATTATCATTTTATCGGTGATCGTTAGATTATCGTTTATCGAGTCAAGGTTAAAAAACAAGGCAATAATGCATCTTTCAATGTCATATAATTTATTCAATTGAGAATCTGCGCCGGCAATGGGGGCAGCGGCGAGTAACATACATATATTGGTATATATGTTATCTACATAGCGCTTTGTAGTTTATGCGCACTGAGCGATATGTTTTTTTTTCATATACGTAAGCTTCAAAATTCATGTTATATATAAAAACCAAAGTCAACCTCAGTACATTTTATGTATTTAACAGAGACAATTCATTCATTGACAATTAAGTCATTATGTTTTGCCTATACATGACTTCATATTTTATTAATTTAGCGTGTGACCGGTTTGAAATTGATTAACGCCATTCCCTCCGCAACTATAAAAAATCTAAAACAAATTATACCTATCATGTGTTCTAATCCAAATATACCTAATACTCTGGTTACCATGTAGAACTCGTCGACATACGGTCGAGAGCTGCGCTAGAGTATTATAACGAAATAGATTCTTTAGCTATAGTGAAAACAATATTCGTGATCACAATCCAATATCTGTGAAGTATTTTATCATAATGTTTTTATTAGCCTCCTGGATCCATTATTATGTACTTTATAAAGTAGACTCGGTTTTTTCGGATGAGTTTATTTGCGTGCTTAGAGTGAGCGTCCATTTCGTTCTGTATAAAGGATGCGGGATCCAGGAGGTTAGATGAATGCTATCCCTGTGTAGGACAGAAACGTAAAGTGCAGTCAAGATCAACTTTAAAATGTTAAAAATCACGCTCCATCAAACTGACAAATAGTATTAGAAATATGAATACCTACGTTTGCATTAATCTAGAAATGAATGCAAAAACATTCACAAACAACAAGCCCGTTAAACAAAGACATTTTTATACTATGCTGCTAAAGTATACAATGAAATCGCTATAATTCCGTCGGACGTTACAAAACAGAAGTTAAAAACAAATAACGCTATTGTATAAAATGTTAGTTTAGTTATGTAATATAACTCAAATCCTAAATTCCGAAATTTTCACTGAAAAAACAATTTTCTACCGGTTAAGTTCTAAGCAAAAAATAATTGCTTGTATTTCGTTGTTGAGCTTATATTTTTGCATTTTTAAATTAACTCTCGAGACATATACAATATATTTCAAACACTTACGTTAGTTGATGTAACATAAGTATGCTTGGTAAATGATTACTGTCATACGAAAATTCGCTCTACCTAATTCATGCATGAGCAACGATTGTAGATTGTTGGGCATATATTTGTAATGTGTCTTGTTTATTAACTTTCTGATTTCTATTTAATTAATTTTGATTTCATTAATAAACCTAAAGCTAAAGGATCATTTTCTGTCACTTCCGTAGTTTTTCTATTATCTCCCTTACTTTTTTTCTTTGTTATATCTCATGCTTCGTCTGTTGTCATTGTTTAGCTGTTTTTGGAGGATGTATGTATGTATATATTATATAGATGTAAAATTATATGTATTTAGTATGTATTTATTCAATTATTTACTTTATGTATTTATATTTAGTATATTTATAAATAGTTCTAATTTCAAAATTGAAATAGTTTAATTGTTTCTTGTAGTTATTTAGTTTGAGTTCTAAACGAATTAGTTTACACCCCCTGCCATGAATTTGTGTCCTCAGTTATTTATCTTACAAGGTTGTCTGGAAGAGATCGCTATTTAGCGGTAAGACCGCCTGTTGTATACCAATGATTTAAATGTACTGTTCCATGTTCTGTTTTTATTTTTTTATTTTTGGTGTTCAATAAAGAGTATTTGTATTGTATTGTATTGTAAACCTTGAATTTTTTGAAACGTCATGTAATCGTGTTTTGTTGCTTTATAAACCGATAGTGCATTTCCGCTGCTCGTTATCATTAATCTTTAATGACTGGATGCCATTTTTAATTATCTTGGGTGGCACTATGTGCTTATGCCACGCACTTATCTGTTCCGGCCGAAAAAAACTTTCAACTCTGGTATGGTCTGTGGTAAAAGTAATGATTACAAGGAGGCGCCATTTAATTTATTTGCAGCAAAAATATAATTGTAAAACACACATGAATGGAGTTGTTTAAGACAATGATGTGATGACACATAAAGATATCATTGTCTTCGTATATTTAAGTATAGAATAATATTGACAGTTAGTTACTTGTGGAAAATTATGTGACATGTTGGCTGTTGAAAGTATAAAAGTGATTCAAATTAAATCGACCGCAAAGAAGACATTCGAATATTTTGAAAATTATTTTTTAAATTTCGTCCTAGTTTTTGACTGCGTTTTCATTCGTCCTCTGAATCACAAAGCAGTTACAAAGTCGTAAAGTTTTTATTCGACCATTACTGTGTAGTTGGCGGGTTTCCTTTATTTATCGCTCTCAAAACAAACACGTGTTACACAAACACGTTTTTCGCGTTTTACGTTTCAGTCTGGTTACTAAATATATTTTTCACTCAGTATCAATATAAAAATATTCCACTGTTTTCTGTGTATATGGCATCGAGTTATGTACACTAGTTTATTTCAATTTAATTGAAATGTCAGTGTTAAATAAGATTGGTTCGAATCAATACCTTACATACAATATGTTTGAGTAAATGATTTAAGATAATAATATTCAAATTGTTCAACTTTAAGTACACCACTTGTATGTGGGCGGTTTTTTGTTTAATATTAGAGTTCAAGGCGTATGTTGTCTAAATTTCATTGTCAAAGACAACGTCTGGAATGTTTTTAAATGCGATCGATCACGCGCTCGTCTTTCACATCAATCATCTTGTACATATTTATGAAAGCTAAACTAGCAATGGCGTCATTAATCCGTTTAAAATATCAGTCTTGTTAATACTATTTCGGCTGTCTATAAAAATATTTCTTAAACAATTTGGTCTAGATGTTTGCATATTTATTGGTATTTTATTTATTATTGGTTCAGCTTTTTATTAATCATAGCCTCAGTTTTTGCAAACATTCTGCTTTTATTATTCCTCAATTGTATTTACAATTGTAACGCAATAAATTTCATTATGATGCTTTCACCATAATCTGTGTAACATTACAAGTGATATTTCATAATTTAATTCAACCATAAACAAATGATAAGGTGATATATACCCGCGTTACATGCAACTTTTTAAATCGAATACTGGCATAAAATAAAATGTGTTGCCAACATATCAGTGGCAGTCAGGTGCGCGCCACCTGCCGTTTGTCGATCGGTCATGGCAGGTGAGCACCCCTGGCTTTTGGCTGTATGCGTTGCTACCCCTGGCCTTGCTAGTGCGATTCCAAATTTAAATTATTATAAGTGGAAGGCTTCCACTTTTATAACTGGCTGGTTGTAATTCATTCGTGGCCCGATTATGACGAGCTCTATAGGTATAAGGTTTCTAGAAATTCGTGTGTATTTTTGTCAACTGATTTTAATGGTTTTTGATTTTTTGAGTAGTTTGGATATATCTAAGGGTTGGCCTTATTTAAACTTCACCAAGATCTACTCATGGGATACATAGAAAGTCAACGGAACTCCGTAATAATTTAAAGTCGGTTCATACATACATACATACATACTACCATCACTTCTTTCCACCTGCTACGATCCTGACAAATCTCTTTCGCTTCTTCAACATTCATACATCGAGTCATGCATGCACGTCGGTTTTGGGTACTTAAAATTCGGCACTTTCCAGTTTCTTCGGATTTTATTCAAAAAAGTACGCCTAGGGCGGCCCCTTCCGTACCATGCACTGACTATCGCACTGTATATTTATTTCTTTGGTCAATCTTTTCATCCATCCTTTCCAAATGACCGAACCATCGAAGCATGCCCTTTTCAATCTTAGTCACTACATCTTCATTCACTCCACACTTCTCTCTGATGTTTTCATTCCTTACTCTATCAAACAGTTTCACACCACACATACTACGCAAAGAGCGCATTTCACTGCATTTATACGACTTTCATGCTTATCCTGCCACACCCAACATTCGCTACCATACATCAGAGTAAGTCGGTTCATTATTGCAAATATCTAAATAAAATAGTTCTAATTTTAGTATTAGCAGACAACATCGTAGAATCTGGGGTCTACAACGTCACCTAATTTATGTTAGGAGTGGTCAAAGACTCAGGTTTTCTCAATGCATATTAAGGTTAAATACCTACGCCGGTGTTGTTGAGTTCCTCCGTTTTTAGATCAGAGTCGGTTAAAGGTTGAATGGGAGTAGAAAGCGGCTCTACGCATGGGTAAGTGACCAGTATGGGTTGAGTCACGGCCACACCAACCGCACTGTATTTCAAATCGAGTAATTGAAGCGAACGCAATACGAGCTAAAGTCAAATTTGGGGCTTCATTGGTTAAATGTGTTACGCTCGCCCGTTCGTCGATTCGTTTGTAAATTCAAAAGCATTACTTTTTTACTATTCTTCATACAAAGTTTTTAAGGGCTCTAATATAAAAGTAAACGCTTTTTTAATCATAAACAGAGCATGGTTTTATTAAAAATATAATGTAAGGTATTGTTAGGCATAGTTCGAACAATGAAATAATTTTATAAACTCGCAGCTTTGCTTCCTACTTTGCCCACGCGCATTCTATGAGTATAATGTTATAATTAAATACTAGAAATTATGTAGGTAAATTACGGAAATTCCGATGTTTTTTTAAGTTCATTCCTCAATTTCCCTTTCACATTTTAAGGATGACATTGTCGCAACAGTTTTTTTTATTTGACCTTGTCTGAACTCTGAAGTCATAATTTTACAGAATGTGTAGAAGTATTCTAACGCAAGGCGCTCTTCCGAATAAACAATGGTCAAAAGAAGCGTACTCTATGCTTCTCTCTCTGTCGCATAATTCGGATTCATTAACAGGCAACGTAACTCACTAAAAAGACCCACAAAGTGACATAATTCGTACTTGCGGAGCTTCGCGCCCAAAGCGCAGCAGTAATATGAAGCTACTTCACCCCGTGCGGTTGGTGTGGTGGTCCTCTCACGACTCTCCTTTGTAAGGGTCCGTTAACCTTATTATCACAAGTACGTGCTCAAGTTGTGTCGTTACTTAACTTTAACTTGAAAAAATACTAATAAAAATATAATCACATATTACTAGCCCAATATACTTGAGAATTTGAGCCAGTATACTTCCATTCATCAAAAATGGGGAAGACAAACGAGCAGAAAAGCTACCTGCCCCCTATTTCACCGTCTTGACAATGACACGTCACAGGTGACAATTCGGTATACATTGCAAAGTTAACACGCTGATACATCACTGGGTTTCATATAAGCTGCGCCATGTACACTAAAATGTCACCTGTCACCTTTCATTGTCAGTTTGGTGAAATAGGGGGCTGATATTTTTTTTAAGATATTTTATAATTCATTTCTAATTTTCGATCTCGATGTTATAACTTATAATTTGACATGCTGTGCAATTTATACTGTGACTTTATATTGGGAAATAAAATTTGAATTTGAATTTGATGGTATATTCTTTAAGACGCCACATATGTAGACCCCGTTATCGGAGGTGCATTTTAGTAGCCGGACGTTCTTTGACATTGGTAAATAATATTTTGAAATATAGCTACGAGTACTTCGATACTTTTTTTGTACCGTAATGATTGTTTTAGGCAAAGATTATAAACGTATTTATTTTGTTTGTTTCATGAATTGGTCAATTTAAATTGTAACGTTTGCGAAATAACAACCATATTAATAATAATCATAATAATATCACAGGACAATCTCACACAAATTGACCTAGTCCCAAACTAAGCTCTAGGCTTGTACTATGGGTACTGGACAACGATAAACTTACTTATATAGAGAAATATATACTTAAATACATAGAAAACATCCAAGACTCAGGAACAAATACTCGTGCTCATCACACAAATACCTGCCCTTAACGGGATTTGAACCCAGGACCCCTAGCTTCGAAGGCAGGGTCACTCCCAACTAGGCTAGCGTGTTGTCGTCGTTGTTTTTGTTCCACTGATAGCGGATTCTGCTTCTGATGACATTTGATTATCATAGGATACAACAACAATATATGTTTGATAGGTTACCCCGTGTGGTTGCCGGGTTAGAATAGTGACACTCCATCTCTTCCCGAGGATGTCGTAAGAGGTGACTAAGGTATTGTTAGGCGATAGGCTTGCAACCTGTCACTAATAAACTGGTTAACGTCTTAGCCTAATTGTGCAAAATATGGTTACAGAATTATCAACAAGTCTTTTTAGAGTTGTTGGTATTTCTGTAGCTCTGCCTACCCCACTCTGGGAATGAAGGCGAGATGTTATGTATGCATGTGTGTATGTTTGATAGGTATCGATTCTGGGTAGTAAAACTGAACACGTACACTTAGCTGAATCTGTCAATAGGATGTAGATTAATTATAATAAGTAACCGATTAATATTCAGAGGAAACATCCTGTACATCTAATATCTAGCACGATTCGAGTTGGTGTTAGGATGATGCCGAGAATAACCTAAGATCATGTACACATTATTTTTTATGTTCGAAGATTGCTCATAAGTAAGATCACTGACCTTTGTATGATAAAATACTATGATAAAATGGATGGTGTAATGTACAGTCAACGCTATAATTTAGTGATCTCTTTTGTTTTACAGCTCTGATTGCAATCCCGGGTTTAGTTCAAATTTTGTATGACTCATAGTACCAAAAATAAAGTTATTGCCGTAAATATAAAGTCCTATAGAAACTTTGTTGCTTTTAGAGAATTATAATTTTCTTATCATTGACTTGCAAAGTAAAATATCAACATTATCCTACTGCATAACGATAACCAAGGGATATAAGCAGATTTGCACTTAACTGTGTTAACTCGTAGGGTGTGTCCCTGAGTCATCGCTGGCGCATATGCATCGACTGCGTTCGTTAACTGAGTCCCTACTATAGTTGGACGCACAAGCCACTTTAACAGGTCATTTTTAACCGGGGTCACGTTCTATATTATTAAATGAAAATAAGGTAAACATTATTGGCGAAACAAAATCCTAAATCCGGAATCCGAAGTGCTGTGCTACTTTAAAATACGTAAACATTTGCTTTATAGTCCTCATTACGTGAGTTTATTGGCGTTCACTTTCACATCAAGTGATCGATTATGCAGCGCCGATTGAGCGCATAATAAAAATGTGATGGTAGAACCTTGTGCATCTTACCGCCAACCGCCCCTCAAGCAATAGTATTCGCATTCGTTTGTTTGGGTGTATAGTAAGACAGCCGGTATAATGATTAGTAAAGAGGCTTTATATATATCTTACCTTTTTAAATGTGTTGGCAACGTATTAACGATAGCTAGATTGCAAATGTCATGGGCTCCAGAACCCACTTTAGTGTTTGCCTGGAACATTTCAGTTCAGTGCAATTGACCCGCACGTTCCCTGCTTTTTGTTTTAATAAGAACGTATCAGGCTCCATGATTTCTATATAAATCCGACACCTTATGGAGATGTCGGCATTGAAATACAATTAAATCCAAAGGTCATTGCGGAGCACGACGTCAGCCCTGCGTCAATTAGCGGATGAACTTGATTCATTGTGTCAGGTAATTGGCGCGACCCGGCTGACACAACTTTGACGCACTTGCTGCGGTCGGGTAGATCTAGCATATTTTATTTTATTTTATATTCTAGAATATTTTTTTTTATGACTTAGAGATTAAGGCTGCAAACACATATGCCACCTGGAGGGCTAGCACATCTTGTTTGTCGCTCAGATCTCCCTCTCTATCTTGTCTGTAACGATAGAGATGCACTGAGCGACAAGCGAGAAAATACAACTGATGGAAAGTGGGATCTGAGAGACTGAGACATATACTGTCCTCATAAGCCAATAGGCAGTATCTGCAATTCAATAGCTAATGCGTTAGTAATAAGGTTGCATTTGCTACAGAAGTCAAAGCACCAGGGCAATCCTCACTACTGCAATGCTTTACCAACCCGAGGACTAAAATGGAATGCTAGTCATTCCACTGCTTGGTGCTAATTGTACAAAAGATCTTGCAAGGTTGTATCTTAGCGTTTTCGAGGATACCCATCTGGATAAAAAAGGAAAAGATTACGTCGTGACTGGCTCGTTTTTTTCTTTTTTACATACATACATAACGTCTCGCCTTTATTCCCAGACTGGGGTAGCCAGAGCTACAGAATACCATCAACTCTAAACTTGTTGATAATTTAGGCTAAGATGTTTACCAGTGTATTAGTGACAGGTTGCAAGCCCTTCGCCTAATAGTACTACAAGCCTTTATTATTTTTTTAAAGATGGAGTAACGATAAGACTTTTAAAGAATTACGTGATGTTTTATTTCTTTAATTAAATGTCCCGAGTCCTCGGCCTTCAGGAAACAGACATAAAGAACGCCTTTTTTAAAAATTCTATTCAAGTTATTGAAAAGCTTTATGAATACGAGTATTATAGTACAATATGCGGTTTCGAGCGAGACGATTAAAACTCTACCTACGGATGTTCTCATTTTAAATAGAGGGGTTAGTTGGTAATGTTGGTATTATGTTTATTGCACGAGTGTAGCAGTGAAAAGCATTATGTTTTTTCTTTACTTTTTTGCTTGAAATCCACTCCAGTATCCTCATTGTTAGAAATGTGGAAGCGGGTTTGTTTTTCGTCTTTATAATTTAAAGCAACGTCAAAATAGTTGTCGTCGGTATAAATGCGACTAGTAACTATTTTTTTTGTTATCCAATTAGATTTTTTCAACGTTTCAGATTGCGTTTCTTGTGTTAGCCTGTAAATGCAAACGTAGTTACGAGGTGTCACATCTAGGTCGACGATGTGTGACTTCAAATTTTGCATTCCTGAGTTGTAGAAAAAGCTGTATTTTTATACAATCCATAGTTACACCGGGTGTTGCCTGTAATAGGAGCAATAAATTGAGGGATCATTTCTACTCTATAAACGTATCAACATTTATTCTACAACTTTTCAAAAATGTAATTTATTATTTGGGATTATTTCTAACAAACTAAATAGCATTTTCAATGTACTCCATCCAATAGTCTAGTTGACATCTACTGTCAGCCTACAAACTTTGTAGTTATCGCAATACATTGCTTGTTTGGAAAATCTAAATTCATTAATATTTAGTTAACAATAAGTTATTTTCAAAAGTTGTAGTTTGTGGTGTGGAAACGATCCCATAATTTATTGCTCCTATTACAGGCAACACCCGGTATATCCATAGGTACCTACTGACAAAACTTATACTTACTTAGACTAATATTATAAATGCGAAAGTGACCCTGTTTGTTTGTTTCGCTTTGACCTAACCCCGGAGAAGGTTATAGGATACTTTTATAAGGTAATTCATCACTTCATCGAACGCTATTTTCTGCTGAAATTATAATGTTTTCAGGGTATCTTTAACATTAATTACGTAAGTTAGGTTAGGTTAGATGTTTAAGATACCCTGAAAATAATATGGGTTCAGCAGAAAATAGCGTTCGATGAAATGAAATTCGATAAAATGATAGACACCCCATTTACATTTATACATAACATCACGCCTTTATTCTCTGAGTAGGGTAGGCAGAGCTACAGAAGTACGAACAACTCAAAAAATATTTGTTGGTAATTCTGCAACCACATTTTGCATAATCAGGCCGAGAAGTTTACTAGTGTATAAAGTTGCGACGTCCTCCCTTACCCGGCTAGATGAAGGGAGCACGTCGTAAACAAAAGGAAACGGAATGTCGAAAAATAATAAAACAAAACTAATGTCCGGCGTGACCTTTGGACTAAGAGTTAGTCTATCCTATGGAGCTGAAAGAAACCAGTTAGTAAGTTTAACACATTCTTTATTTCTACGTTTTCTTTACAACCATTAAATACTTAATTGTAAACCTTGAAGTCCTGAACGACCAGACATTTGATTCTAAATTAATTAACAGCTCAGTAAAGCATGGGTCGTGTTTAAAACAATATGGTTCTTAAGATAGGTTCACAATAATCTATTCCAAAGTTGGTTAGTCCCTAAGGAACCTAATATTAGTGACAGGTTGCAAGCCCATCGCCTAATAATACTACAAGCCCTTATTCCCTTACTCGCCTCTTACGACATCCACGGGAAGACATGGATTGGTACTATTCTAACCCGGCAACCACACAGGCAAACCTCGATCGCAACGGGATCTCAATGTGGATACTTTTTGTTCCGGTTAGTTCGACATTTCCCGAGGGAATAGCGATGGCGGGGAGCAGTTACCAAGTTAAGCCAAGTTATAAATATAAACCTCTGTAAACTGTTTACAAGTCTCGTCACTCAGAGTAAATAGACTATTTATCGAATAAAATTAGCACGAATTGCGAAACGTAAACCAGTATCCATGGAAAAGTTTGTTATGTTTTTTTATTTCATCACATAATATTTAAGAATTGACGACGGAATTGTTTATTATCCGATTCCTCCGCTTTAGTGTATCACTGTTAACTATAGTGCCCGGCCGTTGTGAAGTAAATCCTGACACCTGTCATTGCAGTTCAAATTGTAACCTCAAACCTAAAATTAGGCTATAAATGTACTGCGATGACAGCTGTCAGGATTTACTTGTCATCGGCCGGGAACTATAGGGAGCTCTTCGATTTTTCGGGATATGAAGCACCCTCGCCACACTGCGCGTTCAACAATCGTTATGTATGTCTGTCCCCAGGCTATCTTCTTCATCTTTATCTTTATTATTATTACTAGGTGTTGCCCGCAACCCCGTCCACGTAAAAAAAAAAAAAAGCCTTTGTCACTCAGTGAAATTAATAGCATTCTAGTATTGAAAGAATTTCATTAGTCTTTAAGTTTATTCGTTACAAATATACTAATATTTCATCTTTTTAATGTAAATGTCCATTGCATAGTATAAAACAAAGTTGCTTTTTACGCGTGTGTGTGTCTGTTTGCCTGTCTGTCTGTATATCAAATGACTCCTAAACCGCGCAACGGATTTCGCTGCTGTTTTTACCATCAATTAAATATTTTTTCACGCAAGATTTTATTTTGTTTAATAAATTCTGGTGTATATTTGGGTGTTACAGAAAACTCACGTACACTGAAGCGAAGCGAGGGCGTGTCGCTAGTAAACTACATTTTAATTGTTTATTTATGGTAGTATTATTCACTTGACAGGAATAGCTGTCATGATATCAACAAAACTTTATATAGATGGCTTATAAATATTTGGTGGAGGTACTCAACAGGGTGCAAGGAATCCCCATATTTAAATCTGCCGCGGTCGAGTAAACCCCTAAATCTCATCTTGAAATCTCCTACTATACCCGGTAGAACAGAGGTCCAGAACTATTGAAAAGTCGTTTGTCAATTGTTTTTCTTATCGTGTCTCATCGCTTAATAGGCGTTTAAAACCAATAATTGACAAACATTATTTCAGCCGATAATGGCGCTGGCATCGCGCTTTAGTATGAAGCCAGTATGAAGGTACTTTAGTTCGATTTTTTTCCGCACGCATTAGTTTAGTTTGCTATAGATCCCGGCTGTACATTTTTTATCATAGCTAACTTAAACTTTATACTGCTGAAGCACACTTATCTAGCTAGAAATAAGGTATAAATTTATTCAAAAGGTTAAGCGACATAGGCCTTTAAGAAAGTAATGGGTGTTGTTGCACATTAGTATGCGAGAGGCGGCGCTAGTGACGCACGCACCCACGGGTTTCACGCGCGAAAATAAACTGCTATTTTTGAATATCGAATTTCGTTGTATTTTTTTAATAGATTTAGCATTCCGAACGGGATGATTTTTGTTTTAAAATAACATCAACCTCATCAATAACACAGATTATTTAGCAGAATATTTTGAGTCTTTTTAGACTTCGTAGGACTTTGTGCAGGTTCCATCAGGATTGCTACCACCATATTATCCGACCTACCGCCATGATGCAGTATCCTGCATTGATGTGTTCGGATTTGGGGCTAAGGTAAACGTTGAAATTACTAGCATAGAGGCATTCCATCGTAGTCCTCAGGGTTGGCAGCGAAAATTTTGTAGCCGTAAAATTTTTACCATTAAAAACTCGACAACCGTCATTCATGCCAGATGTTTTACAGCGCTCATTTTGATATAGGATGCAATATTAAAAAGTTTTTTTTTTATTAATCACAGTCTGTTTAGGATTTTTTTAGACTTCCCACTCGAGATATATTTTCAAATATATTAAATTTGATATAAAATACCTTACATCCATTAAACAGAGTGAAGGCCGTTCTAGTGCGGTTCTCTACTAAGTAGGGTAAGCAGAGTTACAGAAATACCAACAAGTCTAAAAGACTTGTTTATAATTCTGAAACCACATTTTGCACAATCAGGCCACGAAGTTTACTAGTGATTTAGTGCCATGTTGCAAGCCCATCGCCTGATAGTACCACAAGCCCTTATTCCCTTTATGTCATAAAAAAGTGACTAAAACTGCTGAAGATGTCAAATATAAACGCAGTTGTGATCGTTTTCCTCTAACTACATACAATTTGTCGCGGCCTACACATGTCCACCGCAATCAGACCTCCCATTACCCGTGTAATTGATAGCGATTGATCCGCAATTACATTTTTTGCTCACACGCCATCACACTAATACTAATGGCACTCCCTGTGGGAACTCCCTGTATATTGTAGAATTTAAATTATAGCCTGCGAACACGAAATTCTAAGCGATTCTAGCGACGTTGCGTGTGCTAGGAGCAATTTGTCTATGGTTAATTGTTTTTTTTTTTCTAGCTATTAGTCTGAAATGTGAGGTTTATACAACGTTGATGAATAGGTTCTTAGATATTGTTTGTAGAATAGAATATTTTCATTCAACATATTTACACATGCCTTACAAACTAACCATGACAATTCTAAAACTAATACAACTATATTGTTTATATATTCCATAAACTATCGCGGATTCGGCTAGCTAGCCAATGGCCACGGAGTCGCTGAAATAATATCTTTGGATAATCACAAAGGATTTAAAAGTTCACCATTTTATAGAGCGAAGTGAAAATTAAAACATATTTGTGAGATTTTTGTATAGTACTATACAAGATGAGAAGATCACGTAGTTTATTATAATTTTGACTAGAACAATCTTTCTTATGTGTTTTGTTAGATACTGCAGGAGTAATCATTTTATAATGTTCCCCTTTCAGTCGTTTACGGCTCTGCCAGCGCCAACAGTCAAAGCTTCTTCATCTAAACTAATTTCTGAGATATAGATACGTGTGATGGAATAAATATTGTTTGACTTTACACGTAACGATTGACTTTAAAATTTACCTGATCCAACTAGGTGGACCGATGACGTGGCTAAGGTTGCGGGTTGCTGGAAACCGATGGATGCAAGCAGCGCAGGACCGGTCCAAGTAAACCTTGGGGGAAGCCCATGTCCAGCAGTGGATATCTTTCGGCTTAGTTGATGATGATGATGAAGTATTTACTACTAGCTTCGTCCACGTAAATTTCGATTTTAGTTATTCTCTCGAGAAGTTAAATTCTCCGGGATAAAAAGTAGCCTATGTATGTATGTATCCAGGGTAAAAGCTATATCTAATTCAAATATCATCGAAATCCGTAGAGCAACAAACAAACTAACATACACACACACAAACTTTCGTATGTGCTCTTATTCCGCGTATAAATCCTTCAATAAACCGTTATAAACATGCACAGACAGATAATTGATATGATGATCTAATAACTAAGATCAAAGGTTCCCTCGAGGAAGTATAATCGTATTTCTTCTGCGAAACTCTTTGCATCCAATACTTTCAATAAAAATGGCGCATCTCTATTCTGAGAAAATATTCTCGCAGACAATTTTGCGAAACGGGCAATCAATAAGAATAATTGTTTATTATAATTTCTGTAATGTTTACAAAAATGTGCTTTACAAATCATAACGATTGATCGTTTACTTCGACAAGTAACTTGCGTCAAGAACGATTTTCCCCTACATCTTGCGAAATAAATTGCGCATACTCCATTTGTTTTGGTACTTAACTGAATGTAAACGAGAATACCACGTGATATAATTTGTCAGCCAATAGCAGCAGAACACTGATACGTCAAAGCTCGATAAAACAGTTTTGATTGGCTGTTGATTGGGACCACGTGGTTTGGTTTGTTAACAATTAATTAAGTACATAAACAGATGCACTATAGTATTGATTTACGCTACATGCTTGATAGTGCTAACAAATCAGTCGTCAACACAACATACAAGCATTAACCGTGATAAAGATAATGTAAAAACTTGCACAATCGTCGAACACGTGTTTAGTTATTGTCAATTCATACATAGTCTGAATTCAGAAGTGTTTAAGCCGTAAATAAGTATTTGGTATTAAGATGTAGGACATGTACCCCAAAACGACGTTCCTGTAGCAAAATTAGAATTTAAAATGTCGCAGATATGTCCTTTGACATTCCGGGCTTTTAAGTTGCACTTACTCGGGAAAATCTTTGAGTATTAATTGCCCGTCAACTGTAAGGACGTCTCATTATATTACACGAAATAAGAGAAAGATAGTATTGATGCCTGGCAATAATTTCTCAAAAGAATGCCCGTATATATTATTATTACTAAAAGCTTTATATCAACTTGCAATAATTATGTTTGTCCGGGTGGAATCTTGCAAGGAAGATTTGAATCATTTTCCACAGACCGATTGAGTTAAAATTTAGTGTGCCTACGTAACCTCGATGTCAATACAATAATATGGCACCATCGAGCTGGTCTGATGAAGGAGTCAGAAGGTGGCGACAGGAGCTCCGCTATTAACGTAGACCCACTGAGTTTTAACTCATTTGGTTTTGATAAGCAGTAAAAGACTTTGCGAAAAAAAGTACAGTTGGCAACAAAAGCTGGTCTCAAAAATGAAATTTTTGACTGAAACTTTTATGCTCCTTTATACATTTTCTGTTGATCTGTTGCTCTCAGTTTTTGGATTTCAGTTTCTCCATTAATGTTTTATACTTTTGGCTTACCCATGCAAGCAGAGTAGGTACTGGCAGATGGGTCTCTCTCTTCAGACTGTAAAAAATTCCATAGTCATTTAGGCTGCACTGGGTGTACCAAAAAGGCATAGGAAACCAAGCTCATACAGCCAAATTTGTCCCGTAGACAAATTCCGAAACCGGCTGACTTACTCACTAACCCTGGATCGACACCCATAAGGCCTTTGACGTCAACTGGGTACCAACAATAGCTCGTTAACTCCTGATATGGGTGAACACTGTTCAAAACGAAAAGGCGTAAGTGTGTGAATGCAATGCATTCATTGTGCCTTTTTGTTTCGTATCGTAAAAGGTGTTGGGTGCTCCAACGTTAAAATAGTGCTTCGTGTCACGTAGGCCATGTTTTTAGGCTGGGTTGACTCTGGAAATCTGGGACCTTCAGTCAATCGTTGGGATTGTTCGGTCTATTTGGGACATGATGGTTGATTATTTTTCGCTGGGTTTTATCCGCCATTGTGTTCTAAAACTGTTTACTATTGAAATGATTACAATTGAGACATGGTTCTTCTCCGACTATTCGTACATTTTGTTTCACAATAATCCGTTGCTTGATTCTGGTGAAGGAATTAATGACAGCAGAACGAACGAAGCGTAGCGACGGCACGGACCGTCTACAATGTTTGATTATGAATGGAAGAGAGAAATTATCTCCGCGTCATACACACTCTTAAAAACAAAAGTTGTCTCTCCTGTGGTTAATAGTTAAAAGCCTGTGTGCATGTAAGTTAAGTTTTTATATGATAGGTCTAAAGCAGTCCTGACGGCGTTTTTGCGGGTATGGGCTTAGCCAGAAAATTAGGCCTTAAAAACGTCTTTCACTGTGTTCACAGGAAAGACGGTAACCTAAATCTGTGTATGACCCCTCCATCTTACGTTCTTCGCCCGGTAGAACATAAAACCCTTATAGTTTCGCCATGTCCGTCCGTCCGTCCGCAGCCTAGCGCAAAGACGCATAGTAGCCACGCCAACAAAGTGGTAGAATAAAATTTAGAAAAATATTTTTTTTTAGTGTACCTCCCTTACCTACACGTAACTTGGGGATGTATTTTTTTTTCTCGATCACCCCAAAGTGCGGAGTGTCGTTAGATAGGTCTTTCAGAAATATTATGGGTTAGTTAAAAAAAGGTTACGGTTAAAAAATCCGTTTACGAAATATCAATCTTTAAAGCGCAAATTTTTGTTAGACTCAAGTGTCGCCCAACCTACAGCCAAAACGACATCATTGGTTCTTGAGATATAGGCGATCGAAGTGTTTATACCTGCTAAAATCATCTAAGAGATTAGTTATTACTTGTTGATTTTTATGTTCGACACGCTCTTGCCCGGTTTTTCCGATCGGGTTGCCGCGGAGGAGTCAGCGTATAGCAGCATATCGCACCTTCGCTAGAACAAGGGCACAATGTACAATGTGCCGAATAGGGAAATTATGCCCTTGTCCGGTAGAACAAAGGCACAATGTGCAATGTTACTAAAGGGGAAAATGTGCCCTTATCCTACCGAAGGTGCGATATGTGGCCTTTACCGCCACACTCAGAGACATTTAAAAAACTAATTACTCGTTTCTTTTCAAACCTGTGTATGAAAAATCGTCACTAAGGTCTTCCTTTCCTAATCGTCATTAATTAACTCATGCGTTTAAAGCTGCGTTTTTACCAGACCTGTGAGAGGTAGCAGAGCGGTGAGCGAGGCAATATCTACCAATATGACAGCCCCCTGAACGAGGCTAGGAATTCTATTGGTGGATTTTTTCCGGTACCTCGCACAGCTCTGGTGACAAAGCAACCTTAAGAACCCCCATACCGCACCCTCGGTCCCATTTACTAGAATAAAACGTAGCCAATATAACTTTAATCCGTCGATATGTTCACTAGTAAAAGGCACATTCTCATCCCTATTAATAGAACTGCCAAGAATTTTTACTATCTACAAATTATAATCGAAATGGAAGCCGACACGAACACGTACTATAATTGCCACCCGTACTATAATTTATAGTATTGTACTATATTTTCGCTGTTCGCAATTCATAATTTACAAAGCATATAAAGAACGCAGAAATACTTTATTTGCGACAACAATGAAAATTGATGAAAATGGAATTTTAATAAATTTGGTGTCTATTAGAAGCTATTTTATTGATTTTGGTGAAGATTGCCCCCGAATCATACAAAATTAATAGTTACTTAACTCTAATCTCCAGCATTAATAAACTCCAGGTAACCAATTGGTGATGCTAATTTTAACACTAATGGTTACCTATACCTATGCCTTGTATAGTGAGGTTAATTTAATTAATGAGTTAAGTATAGCAACCGAAATCATAGAAATATATATTTTAAAACAAATTATGAAACTTTAATGATATACTTTATTTCTGATATGTGCACTTTATTTTTTGTTCATTTAAACTAACAAATACTATATTTTAAGAAGAAAAGGTTGGCAACCGTAAACGTGCATCCACGTTTTGTTAATAGTTTTGCAGTGAATGGCGGGACTCGTGACTGAAAAACAATAACTGTTGCTAATTACAGTAAACGCTAATCAGAATAGCTTCGCTTTATAGTAAATAAACCTGTATTTTTTTTGGTTGAGTTAGATGATAGATAGATAGATAGATAAAACGTTTATTTGCGTAGGTACTACAAATCACACACACAACTGACAAAGGTAATTAAAAACAACACAATTACATTAAAAACACACAAAAAGTTGCTAAAAGAATGTGTGCGTTGCAGCAGTGCAAAATGGAAATGGCTCAGCGTATAGCTTTACTCATTACGAGCAAAACGCTGATATCCTGCCACAACCCCGTGGAACGACAGAGCTACAACAAGCAAATTTATAGACAAAAAGAACAAGATAATATTATTCAAAAACATACTGTCATGCATTGGCGTGCTTGTGTGTTAGTTTGCAAGTTTTGCAACACTGTGCAAGTGTTCTATGTCCGGCGAGTTTCATAATCCTTCAAGAGCACTAAACAGCAAAATACCGAGTAAACGCGAGGTATACCAATCGTTTGTTTGAGTGAGTTCATCTTGCTTTAGACTGCTTACTTTTCAGTGAATAAGATCTGGCATGGACTTAACAGAAGCGTGGAGCTAACCTCATGTGTAGTCCACAAGAGTAAATAGCTCTTTAACCTAACAATTATCCTCGCGTGTGATATCCATGGACTTTATAATAAGTCCATGGCAAAAAAAAGATAAAACATGTTTATTTAGTAAGTAGGCCTTTTACACTTCAAAATTCTACCAGTGGTAGATCACGTCAAACGAAAAATCACTGAGTCTACCAGTGACGCTATTGGTTTTAAAACAAAACTAATAGAAATGCTATTTAGCGTACGCATCTTGGCTAGGGCCGTTGCTATGTCTGTTATTTCGCATCCCAATCGAAACTGTAGACCTAGGTTTAACAAACTTTAAGGCTCAGTTTCATTGGTCGATTGCCCTCATGAAACATCGCATCGCTGCAATAGCTCCTGGCTCAATAATGTTATAGCAAGTCGTCAATGGATTGCTTCAAACATGTGGGCAATTGACCAAACTGAGCCTTTAAGCTGTGCTCTTATACATCTTTTATCCTTAATAGGGCCCCGTTAAAGTAAAAATACTATATATATCAAAATGTAATGGGCGTTTTCCAAAAAAGGTGTACATCGTTAAAGACAAAATTAAGAAAATTTAACTTTTTCCATTTCGTCACGGAAATTAACGTATCTAAATGTATGGCTAATATTATTAACTTTGTCCTTAACGATGTACACTTTTTTTGGAAAACGCCCAAATACAAGTCATGGAATCGCAAGTCTCTAGAGAAAACAGTAATAATGTTATATTTTAGGAGAGAACTAATAAAAATGTATCATAAAATATAGGTAGTAAAATCTAATTTCAGCTTATTGTAATGTGGTAAATATATAGCCTCTGCTTAAGTATATTAACTATACCTCACGCCTACAATATGATTAACTTGTAAAAGCAAGATGGGCTACAACAGTGGAATTTAAACCCTGTTGTAGCTCCAAACTTGTTGTTGTATGACATTCATTAAAATAATTAACCAACCTAAATACTGTTTTAATTAGCCGCAGACCCGCAGACTACCTAACTTATTAGCTCAGGAATTTGCGATATCATTGCCAAGGAGCGCTGTTAATAACAATGTTAGCCTAATTATAACATTACAGGAAATTTCGCTTAAAATAAGCTCTTGTTTTTTTGTTTTTGCATACATACCGTGTTTTAACTTGACATTCAATAATACATTTTTCTCCTACATGCTGCAAAATATTAAAATTAAATACATAAAATCAAGCCTTCATTCTCCAGGTGTAGTGAGAGCTACAGACATACCAATAACATTAAAATACTCGTTTATAATTCTGTAACCACATTTTGCACAGTCAGGCCAAGAAGTTTACTAGTGTATTGGTGACAGGTTGCAAGCCCATCGCCTAACAGTACTTTTAGCTCTTATGCCCGTAGTTGCCTCTTACGACATCCTCGGGAAAACATGGAGTGGCACTATTCAAACCCGGCAACCACACGGGGGAATATTAACCTTACTGTTGTAAAAACAAGCCGAAAAGTTCTGCGTCCCAGTACGCTTAGCACAAGTTGTGTTTTCTCGCTTGTCGCTCAGTACGTCTCTACCGTTTCAGACTAGATCCGAGCGACAAACAAGTCGCGGAACACTTGTGCTAGGGTGATCGAACCAGTAATGGACAAGAGTCAAGTGTCCATCACTTGACTCTTATTTTACAGAAGATAAAGGTTATTCATCTGTTTTGCAACAATCAATTTATAACCTTATGATCTTTGAATTTAGAGTAAAGTGTCCATTATTGGTGCCTGTCAGCTTAAAGTGTCCAACACTGGCCCTCCTGGCCACGGCAAGAAAAAGTTACTATTTTCCAATAGCAACGGCCGCGAAATTTGTATCAAAGTTAATTATGAACCGCGTTTTATACTTTTTAAAACCCTGTTTGGACTAGGATAAACTCTTTACAATTTACTCCAAACAACCAAACACGTTGTTTATTAAGCCAATTTTGGTGTTTAATATTACTAACGATTGTTTTATATTTTCTCGCATTGTTGGAGAAAAGCAATTTACAAGCGCGGTTGCTGGACTCATATAATGCAAGGCCGCACTAACACCCTTTTATGACTAGAAAAGTAATTACTTGAGTAATAGTAATGTCAAAAGTCATACTAAAATTGTTGCTTAAGTCATTACTTCTTAAGTAATTACTTTTCGTATCCATAAATACCGGTGTAACTCATACTCGTCCCGCAACGGCCTTTTTCCCGGTCTCTGCAGTAATGTACTGTAAATCGTAATGTTGATGTTTTATCATTGCATATTATCCTAATAAAATATTCATCATCATCATCTCCCCTTATCCCGATCGTTTGGGATCGGCACAGCATGATTTCTTCTTCTAACCATCAGTATTGCATACCCTTTTTTCCATGTCACTCGTGACACATTCCATCCTTCTCCTATTAGGGTTCCCCCTACCACTATAAACTCTTCTCGTCTCATTACTTTCATTCCTCTTTATTACATGCCCATACCATAACAATCTATTTTCTTACCTTTCAATTTTCTCCCTCATATTCATATATTCATATTCATATTCATATTCTTTATTGCCTTATGTTGTATTTACAAAGATGTTATAATAAATTAAATTCTCTAACATAAACCCTGGGAGGGCACTGCAATGTATAAGTCATTAAAATAAAACCATTAAATAATCTTTATATAATTTTATTTGTGTTTTAAGTCATAACTCATAACACACATAACAATTTCTTTCTCTCTTTTAACTTATCTGTCGACATTTTTCTCCACAAATTTACCATTTCTCATGTAAACCATGCTAGTTTTATCTCACTATAGTTCGGTTTTATATCATCTTAACCAATTACGGGTCTTTTATTTCTTTTTCGACGAAACAATACGTTTAAGACGCGATCTTGGCGCAAAATAAAAACTTTCAAGCGCGAAGTTTTTACTCTTAACTGATTTCTCGAAAACTTGTATCTCCCCGCCGCATCGGTCCGAAACTGTTTTTTCTGAACATAATCGTTAATTACTCTGTAATTTACAAAAGGTTGAAAATCTCAGCAACGTTACGGTACTTAAGAAGTTTATATTTTTGGAGTTTGGTCAGTAATTGCTCATTTGCAGAACAATATATATATATAGCACAAAAACAAGATTTCTTCTGAAAAAAAATCCAAGGCGTCCTGAAAAAACCTTGAGCTCAGTTATGAACCAGGTGACAGATTGATTTTTTAAGTTAGGATGTTCATAGATTTGGACGTTTTTATTTTACGAGTGAGCTGAACGGAAGGGATTTGAATCCAAAAAAAAAATTAGAACTAAGTTAAGCCTTATCCAGGATTAAGACGGGATTATTTGGAAATTTTGGTAATTATCGAGGGTATGGCGGTAAATAATTTCCATACAGACGAAGTAACAACAAAAAGTAGTGACTAAAATCAACGGGTTTGGATAAATAGGAATACCCCTTAAAATAATCCTCTTTTCCCGTCGAAAAAAAATCATGACATCCTCAAAACGTTGCCCTGCTTTAAAACATACATTTCTTTTAAAAATCATAGTTTAAAAAAATCGCCTTTAACGCTCGTGTCACATTAGTTGAAAACGTGAGATGTTGGTATTTTCACCCAATATTATAAATAAGTTAGTGATATGTGGCGTTTTGTTTACCTCCGCTTGCGTCGGTCACCGTTCATGCGCCACATAAGTGATCCATTTAAAAAAGAACATAATGCGAAGACGCGATTGGTGCTAACTCGCCGCCATCCCGATCTCGAAACGTGACCGACCAATCAGGGATCAATTGTCACTGACATTCTAATTTCAAATCTTTCGGACGTTGGATATCTTATAATTTTCCGTTTTAAAATTGAAGGCGTGGTCGTAAGCGTGGTTGGATTCCATTGCTTCATTAGTGTTATGAAAATTGCTCTTTGATTTATTTACTACATGTTATGTGGAATTTCCAATTACATGTTTTGATTTCCTAATGATGAATGAGTTGGTACCTAAAGTTTATCTACAATATTGCACGTTTAATCTCGATTGTATGCCCCCTATCCCCGCCAAACGAGACCACATTCCTGTATCTGAAAGAGCTGAATCTCTGCTTTTGTCGTTTGTCCTTTAGAAAATATTTATTGTAACGTCTATTTTCCTAAGAAATAATAAAAAAAACGAAAAGTAAATAATGAAGGGGTCCCCATACCTACATGATACGTTTTTTGTTATGATTGCTTAATGCATAAAAGTGTCAAATTTGGTGTGGTTATAGTGCAAATCCTAAATAAAAACCGGCACCGGGTACGAACTCTCGGTGCGCGAGCCCTACTTTTCTACTACAGCAATATAGAACAGTCGATTGTTCTGATACGAATTGATATAGTTTTAGCAATGGTGTAATAGCTATTTATTTACATTGTTACTGAAAAGTTACAAGCACTCGAGATCTTCGCGCTACAAAATCCACAGATTACTTAGCGACTTGTCAATGACCTGTCTCGTTAAACGTATTACTGTGACATAATATGAGCATGACAGCATGTTAAATATGATTTTGTTCGGTCTGTTGCTAAAGAGATGGTGCTAGTCTGTCGCAGAACTCGCAAATTTGTTGCCAAGTCCACCCTAGGATTTTAAGTTCGTCACTTTTCAACCCTGATTCAATCCTGTCACAAACGAACAGTCCGTCGGTTATTAGCCTGTATGATCATCGTATTGGAAAGCTGATTATTAGTTTCTCTTTAGTTTTCATACAGGTTTAAGGTTTCAGTTCCAAGTCCGTCAGGCCAAACGTCCAAAATTCTGTAACCACATTTTATACAATCAGGCTAAGATGTTTACCAGTGTACTTTTAGTGACAGGTTGCAATCCCATCGCCTAACAGTACTACAAACCCTTATTACCTTATTAATTTAATATTTTAAATTTATTTAAACTTAAACTCACAACGTTTATTTGACAAAAACACACTACAACACAACAAATATATTATGAGAAATTTGGTCAAGTAAAAGGTAAAAGAACAGAACGTAGAGATATTGATCTGTATACGAATAGCGAATTTAGAGACGTGGCGCTGTAGTGTGAGGTCAAAAAGGACAGCTCAGCATGTGCTGCAGCCGGAGCCATAGCGCTGGGTTTCAATCCAGAAACATCCATCGCCATCCATTGCTTTTTGGGCTGAACCCTGGTCTTTACCTACTTCGTAGCTGAACACGAACACTAGATAAGAGAAAATAAACAATATGCATAAATAATTCGTTCATTCATTGATTTCTCCATAGATTTTGGACAGTTCCTTGGCAGACTTGGAACTACAGGTAAATTGTTTATTGCAGTGGGACCTTTAAGATTCCCAAGAGAAGAACCTTTTCATACCGCGACCATAGTTCATTATGATAAATGTGTCTGCACGTTTGAGGTATCTTGCTTAATTGTAACATATATTGTTCATTTTTTTAACATGACACTAAAGACACTCACATAATTAAATGTTCTCTGATGATCAAATTTTGCAGGTAATAGAGTAAATTATTTATCTTAAACTGACTGTTTAATATAGTAATACAAACGTAAATCGTTCGATTAGAAAAAAATAATCAAATGAACCCTTACACAACCTGTCAGGTTTCCTCTTAATTTCCTGGACGGACCAAGTAAAAACAAAACCTTTTTCCCAAAAAATGACACCAAATTAAAGCCAAATCTACATACTTATGCGAACTTATATGGGATCTCTTACAGATGAATATCTAAGTATTCCAATTTTCATATTACCTACTCAAATAAATGAATTTAGTAGGTTGTTGGTCTACTAGTACCCTAACAAACGCTGACAAAATAACCGTTTATTGCTTAGCCAAGTTTTAAAAGAACAGCAAAGGTAATGGATACTATGCACTGCGGACACGACTTGAAACTGTACACTTTCGCAATTCTAATAAGTCTCCTCTCGCAATTCCTAACGGAAAGCGTCGCGTTTCAAGTGACTCTGATAACAGCATCTCGCTAGTAACTGAGCTGTCAAACGAATACTGTTTATTTCATGCGGTAATTTGCAACTTGACTCTGAAATACGCTGTAACCTTATATTGTTAAATAAAAAGCTAAGTAGTTTTAGGGCTATGAGTTATATTGTAGGCTAAATATATAGATCATGCACGTCTTGGTTATTCTGCACATTTAATTATTTTGGTAACACTTGAGACATTTACAGAATTTTAACTACTGGGGAAAATTTACTGTTGGACAACAAATTCATACATAATATTTTAATAAAAGTAACATTAAAACAAGGGTAAGCCATATAGAATACATTCAAGACTCGGGAACATAATATTTGATTGTACCGGGATTAAACCAGGATTATTACCAACTAACGTCGTCAATGTAAATGTATTATTTTCGGCTACAAGTCAAACTCTAAGCTACCTATATCTCCTAATCGCTCGTAAGCCGAGCTCAAGTAACTTTGGTGTGGGTTTGAAGTGTCAATATCGCATATCAAGTATCGTTCAACTGTCGCTCTAATATCTTATCATTGTGAGAATTTAATTTGCGTCTGACTGACGCACTGTCGACTCTTTTGTTTCACTCCCACTTATCATAACGGAGAGGGACCGTAGCGTCAAATGTACACGAATGAGTCTCAATAGTTTGAATGTGCCTCAGTGTAACAGAGGAGTTCATATTGCACGGAAGTATTCTTCAATTGTTGAATTATTTACTTGTCGAGTGAAGTTTTAGATTTTTTTTCAAGAAACTTGTGAAATCGTGTTTTCCGGATATAATTGTGACGTGTTAAAATTGTTTGAGTAACGCTATCCTGGTCATATCTTGACGTTTTATATAACAACAAAAATTGTAACTCTTTGTTGATAATGATATCGTGTGTGTGGGTGAACGGCATTAGGGATTACCTGTGTTCTTGACCTGGTGTTGGAGGGGATAGGAGATTTTTCGTTAGGGGTTTTAGTGATTTCGAACGAGATGGCAAGGCTAGCAACAACAGCTGCCCACCTCTGTCAGAGGCTGCAGGAGATGTATCCACAGAAGTTGCAGTTAACTTATAAGCAGGTTTGTTAGAATCATGCTGGCGAGCGATAAAAGGGTTAGTTAAGGATTTCAGAACAACATGAACCCGTTATTTGTACTTGTGCACTGAAAATAAACAGGATTACGCATAGAAAATTTTAGGAAAGTTATATAGGTCAAAAGTGTGAAATGTGTCATATTCGCTTTTAAGCAATGTTTCCACTTACTTAGAATTGGAATAAAAGTATCTTATGTTGTAGTTCAACACGCATCCAATCAGTGTGCGTCTGTTATTACCTACATTAAAGCCGTTTAGCACTTAATTAAATACACTTTGACCACGAGTTCGTTCCTCCGAAATTTCGAAAATAGTTTTCCAAGGAGCTGGTCTCAAAGAGAGCTGTTAACATTCTAGACACGCTAGTTAAACCTTTATTGCATAATAAAATAAGCCAATTATGGCTTCATGCATGTTTTATATTTACAAACGGTCCTTTTGATGATTTGAACTATAATTAATCAAAAAGAAGTAAAACGTTGCAATTTCCTTAAAGTTAATTTTCAAACAAATTCAAATTTGGAAATGTACTTTAAAGACAGCGTTTCGCTTTCGATATGCTATGCATTAAAGAGTTAATTGTGTAAAGATTCAAGGCATATTACATAATAAAAGTCCTATTATTATGTGAGGTATGCCTTTGTCGTTACTTATCTTATACCGAGGTGTCCTCTCTCTGCACTTTGACCCCGCAAGATCTTTTATTCAATGAGGGATATACATTCAATTAATGTACAAAATCAAATCAATTAAAATCAAAATATTTATTCAGGAATTTGGCTAAAGAAGATTATTTTACACGTCGGTAATATGAAGTGAATCTACTAGCGCTTCGGACAAGACCAGCATTGCGGAGAAGATGGCCGCAAGAAACTCCAGCAGGTCATTCATTCAATCATAATGCACAATACTTAATACTTAAAAATAAGTGTACATTACTTAATAAAGTAAAAAATAATTATTATTAAAACTAGCGCAAATAAAACCATTACAAATGTCAGGTTTATAACATTAAACTAAAAATAATAATGACTATAGGAGAACAACATAACACAAGTTCCCTCATATGATTTTACTTCACTGTAGTAGTTTTTTTTTTTACCACAAAGTGAATCAGGGCAACTATTTAGCGTCAAAGAAGTTTTTAGCATTTAACACTGCATTTATCAGTAAATGTTGCATACGTATTCCTCCATGTCTCGCGCTTGGTGTTTAAGAATCTAATCTCGCATGATAATCGAATTTTCACGCACTGCTGGTTAAGTAATTGAGATAAAATATTGTACACACATCTGCCCTGCTTACACAAATGGCAGTATCTCAAATAAAACTCCTGTAGCAAATGCAACATTATTACCAATAGGATAGGATTGAATCTGCTTTGACTATTAAATTAGAGATACTATTTATTAGGTTAGGAAGGCAGACATGCGGTTTGCGGCCTTCACCCGATCCTCGGTCCACCTATACTGCCGTACATAAGAAGAAGGCGGTATAATAGTATAAAGTCCGCGCATACTGCCCTTTTGTTTGGTCCTGCCCACGCCCACGTTGAGTTACGGTATCCAAGCGATCGCCACTTGACTCTTTGGCCTCATCAGCCACCTGTTTGAGCCCGTCCCGTTACCAATCACCTTTAGCTACGGTGCCGGGAAGCCAAAAGTCTTATGTGTATTCGGAATTCATACACTGATATTGGCTTTTTTCTTTTAAACGGCAGTTCAGTTTGCGCTCATGTTGCCTTGGTTCTACGTTAAAATCTTATTTCTGATCAGATCACGCAAGGAAACTTCGAGAATACAACTCTCCATTGGACAACCTTAGTTGGTCGGAGCGCAGAAAAATTTGCGATTTAATTAGTCTGGTCACGAGGGTTGTGGGACTCAAATGGCAGCCAATGACTGTAAGAGAATATTAAATTGAATTTTCTCGCTTGTGGCTCAGTTAGAAAAGGATATCCGACCGACAACTTGTACTATCTGTCCAAGAGATGCTATAAAAATAAGTGAAATCTACTATGAAATAAATGTCATGGATATTTTGGTGTTACCTTAGCGCTATGACATGTCCTCCTTTAAATGAAGTGCTTCTTAAGAATGTTTACTGAAAGTCAGGAAATTAGATATGCTCTTAGTATTTTTGACGTCTGTGTTCGTCAGTACCTGCTTTGCTATAGCCATAAAACGGTGGCCATTTCTGGGATCACGTTCAAAGCGTACTCAGAATCTGCAAAAAGCGTTGACAGGAAAATATTAGTGTCAAGTTATTATTGTTTTGCCGAGTCAAATAATATTTTCTATTTAAACTTGTAATATTGACTTAGCAGTGATAGCACGAGTACGAGTACTATTACTGTTAGATACAATAAAGGCAAGTTTTCCTTGCGTTTGTAATAGTAAATAATACGTTATCCTGATTGGCAGAACAAAACAATTATCTACTGGTGCATTGTACTTTTTATAACGGGGACCTGAACTGTCTCGATATTATATTTCATAAAACACAATGGGTAGTAGAATTATGCTTCGGAATGATTTAGGGCGTTTGCCCGTTTCGTGCCGAGTTAGAATAGTGCCACTCCATGTATTCCCGTGGATGTCGGAAAAGGCGACTAAGGGAATAATTATAAGCTAGGGTTTGTAATACTGTTAGGCGATGGGCTTGCAACCTGACACTAATACACTAGTAAACTTCTTGGCCTGATTGTGCAAAATTGGCCTGGTTGCAGAATTATAAATAACTCTTTTTAGTTGTTGGTATTACTGTAGCTCTGCCTACCCCACTCTGGGAATGAAGGAGGCGTGATGTTATGTATGTATGTACTTTAAGATTATAATGTATTTCTCATAGACGTCTCTGAATAGAATGTGTTCAAACTAGAATTCGTCGAGACAAGAATAAGTATGACAATAAAGGAATGAATCTATATACTTAACGCTGTTCCGTTTCATGTCTTCTCAGATTTTATAAACTCATGAAACGGCCTCTGATGTGGCCAACTTACTCGTAATTAATAAATGCTTTGATTTTTAGGGTTCCGTAGTCAAACTAGGAAGCCTTATAGTTTCGCCCGGTACCTCCCCTACACGTAACATGGGGTTGTATTTTTTTTTGGCGTCTACCCCATCGTGAAGTGTATCGTTGGATAGGTCTCTCAAAAATATTACGGGTTTGTAAAAACTGTTTTTCGATTAAGCATAAAGTATAGATATAGCAAGCGCAAATTTTTGTTGGACTCAAGACCCCCCACAGCCAAAACTCCAAATGCTAAAAATCAGAAAAAAATCTTTAATGAAAGGACATATAACGAATTTTAAAGGAAAACTATCAGGACTAAGTACGTAGACATCATTGGTTCTTGAGATACAGGCGATTAAAGTGTTTATACCTACTAAAATCATCTTTTGGCACCAATTGAGTTTATATAGAAAATTCGTTATTACTTGTTGATTTTTATGTTTATAGTACTTAACGGCTTCGGAAACCTATACTGAGCATGGTCCGACATGCTCTTGCCCGGTTTTTAATTACACGTAGGTATCCTTAGGTTTTAAACCTTCCATTTTCCTGTTAACGGGGTCAACGCAGACACTATAAACAAACTCAAATATGTGCATGTCGTCATGCGCCAACAATAAACCAATTCCTCATAACCCGATGATTCTCAAGCTCTTGTAAAATAAAACGTCTCGTGACGTGAACTCTTCCGGCAATTTCTTTGTGAGCACTCGTTTAAGTTTATAACTCGGCCATTTGCCGTCATTGTACCTACTATCTGGACACGCGATGAAGATTAAGTTTAATGCTTTATTGGGCTTTGGTTATTCGGTTGTTTCCGGATAATTAGATTTTACTAGTCTCTGTTGTATTTCCTTGTTGATAGTCTGACCAGTTACGGCGTGAAATGATAAGTTGACTGTACATTCAAGGTCATCTCCGCCAGTGTTGCGTTAAAAGTGCAGAAATGTTAGGGGCCCCTAATATTTCTGCCCTCCGTTTCAATTGTTTCAAGCAACAACAGTACAAGTACTGCAGACAGAGTACCTAGACGTCTGGCTCCATTACGTCGTGAACGGTGACTGAAAATTATGAGTTTCCCATCAGTATTTCATCATCCACAATGGATTGAAGGAAATTATTCAAAATATTTAATTTTAATCAGTCCGTCAGTCCGTGGCTTAGGCGATCACTCTCCGGTTTCTCTGATAAAACTGTTGGTCTGAACTGATGATGTACTGAGCGTGTAACCTCCCTCTAACGGAGACCTACTTACTTCTGCGCGTATGAAGCCGCCAGCGTTCTCTATTATTTTTTAACCTTTCCTTTGGTTGCTGGTGTCACCTTGTCATTATAATTAGAACCGAATCAGACACTCCTTATTTGCCGCCATTAAATACTAATAAGTCTTATATTTATTTATAGCCCCATACTACGTGCACACCGCCAGTTACCATGTTCAGTCAGCATCAGCAAAAGTATGGTCAGACAAAGAGCTAAAAATGATCTATACACGATTCTATTATTGAGATCAAGATGAATTTAAATGTTAAACAATTCTAATTTATTGTGGTTACGGTTATTTTAGACTAAGTCTTATATCGTCACTACTTTGAAATAATCTCGTATCTCATATTTCGCGATTTACTATTTTAAACTTAACTGTCAAGAGAAATAACTTTAAAATCAAACATCATGAAATATGAGATACGAGTTTTTTTCAAAGTAGTGACGACTGACGATATATAACTGCGTTAGTGTCTGAAATGAATGTGCCATAATGAGACCAATAAATTAATAGAATTAAATGCTGCTGCTGACCGTGCATCAAACCTTGGGCGATGATGTCATCCTACTCCTCCTTAAGGACTTCACGGTCACACCATTACTACGCACGTCACTGAAAATTTTATACGAATTCTGAGGCGAGTGCTGTGAAAGCAATAGGTGTAAAAGGCCACATAATTCGATTACCTACCTATGAGTTCTAGGTAGTTATGATTGGCGATCGAAATGCGCGTGGGCAAACGGTCACAGTCCCCAATCTAGCGATTATGACCAATTTCAACATGCTAGGTGTGTCGGCGGCGCATGGGATGTCTTCATTTTAAAACATTGGCGACCTAGGGAAAAAGAATAGGTATAAAAAACGGTACGATTCATATACAGAGTACATACATACATAAATACTATCACGCCTTCATTCCCAGAGAGGGGTAGGCAGAGCTACAGAAATACCAACAACTACAAAAAGAGTTGTTGGTAATTCTGTAACCACATTTTGCACAATCAGGCTAAGATGTTTACCAGTGTATAAGTGACAGTTTGCAAGCCCGTCGCCTAACAGTAGGAAGACATGGACATGGAGTGGCACTATTCTAACCCGACAACCACAGGGGCTCCTACAGAGTATACTAAACATATACGAAAGTTTAACACACATAATCACACCCCACACGTTTGGTGCCGCTGACGTAAAAGTGACGTAGTTTCACATACAGCAGGTTGTTTTATAAAAATATAACACTACCGTTAGAGTTACCAAATTAATATTTAATTTTCTAAAACCTATCAATGTAAAACTATGCACGTAAATAAAAATACATATATATAACTATTTCAGTTTACCAATAATTAATTGACTGCGGAGGTGAAAGACGGTCAAAAATTAATTAACCTTTTGAACGCCACGGTCGGCTGCAACTTTACGTGCCCCGGACGCCAACGACGTCATATGCCGTAACCGCGCCGATACAAAATGTATCGAGCGTGCTGAGGGCTCGGCGATGCGGCACGACAATCCGATGAGGTGATTTGCCGGCTTTGGCGGTAAAAATCAATTAGACATTTTGTATATCTTCGTTTATTTTTAATCTCGATAAAAATTAACGAAAGAAATTGACATGTACGTTATAAATGATTACGATAAAACTCATTTGAATCAGCCTATGTGCACCGTGACGTCGATTTTGTGTCAATGGCACCAAATGTACGGGGTCTACACATAATGGTTCATAATACATAATGGTCATAATATAAAATGGTTTTATTCCTGCAATCTTAAACATTTTAGGACTTTTTAAAAGGGTGTAAAGAACCCATTAGATTAGGTTAGGTTTGTTTTATAACAATCTCGAAATTTTAAATGATCATTATGTATCATGCCTTATTATGCATTTTGAACTTTATTTTATTATGATACGTACCCACGTACCCAACGGACACAAGTCTGCGAATCCCGTCGAATAAAATTCGTTTCCTGCTGCACGAACTGCATGACTTGCCATGACTATTAAAAAAAACGGATGTTTTATTCTGTTAGTAACTAGCGTGTTTACAAATTAATTTAGAACACGTTGTATGTTTAATATGTATTAAAATAAGTGTCGCTTTAATATTATGAAGTCCTGAAAAAAAAACACCTCGTATATGAGCATAAAATGAGAATCCAATCTAATATTATAAATGCGAAAGTTGTTTGTTTGTTTATCGTTTTTTGCGGCTATGCCACCGGAAGGACATGGATAATTTTTATCCCGGATTTTTAGGACATTTCTACAAATTTAATCCAACTTGCAATTATTTATGCGGCTAATTATAACTGCACGTACATAACACGTTCAATGCGTATTCTATTCTTAACCGTTAATAGAGACAACAAAACAACATTAATTCCAAAGAACTCCGTAGTTAGGATTGAATACCGGCTGACTCACGGGAGTTCTGAGAAGCCGACAATTGGGTCGAACGCCTCACGTATACCAACTACATATTAGTTCTTGTAAGAAACACGGCACCTATAATGCATAAGGTTTATTTATTATATGTTATAGGTAAGTTGTAGGTCACGTCATTGTGGTTTAGGGAGTTTACCGACGTAATAGGCCGTTAGGAGTTCAAATCGTGATAGCTGTCATCAAAGTGCAATTTATAAGTTATAACCTATTCTTGGAGTTGACAGAAGCGCGTGGAGCTATCCCCATGTGCTTCAGTTGGGCCTCTATCGTTCGACCGAATTATATATGCAATAATTTCACTCATAATTTTATATGCCATATCGATAACGTGCCATAAAGGTTTTTTTTTTCTGAAACCGTGAACTATTCAGAATTGTGATAAGAAAAAACCTTACCCAAACCTATTGGGCTCTATACGATGATATGTAAAAAATACGTGAAAAGTTCACGAATTCAGAAAATAAATATTTATGGCAAGTGAAATTATGGTATGTGATATTATGGAAAATGAAGGTTATAGCCAGTAACCATTATGGCAAATGAAATGAGTGCTTATGAAATTATGGAAATTAAACGGATACCGCTTCTGTTTAGTCCCCAAGAAAAAATACTCTTAAAGCGAACAGTTGCCCTCGCGTGTAATATCCATGGACTTGTTTCTTTAATAAGTTCATGGTGATTATTTGAAACTCGACATTGGCGAAATACACCTTGTAGAAAAGATGAGAAATTAAAAAAAATACTTATTGAGTTCGGGGTTAGAATTTGTACTGGGATGACAGGTGTCAGGATTAAATTCTTAATCAATTTGTGACAAATTGTTCACCCTGTGGTGTGGTGTTATCATGGTTGTGTTTATCGATAAAGATAAACCTCGCTAAAGCATGTGTCACTTTCTGTCCAGTTTGTAAGTGCGAGAGTGACGGATACTATACACGTTTGTCCACCGCGATAAAGGCTCTGATATCTTCTAATATAGAAAATTCTCGTGTTACAGTGTTAGTTACCATACGCCTTCGAAACGGCTTGACCGATTTTTATGAAATTTTATATGCATATTCAGTAGGTCTGAGAATCGGCTACTATCTATTTGTCATACCCCTAAGTGACAAAAAAAATGCAGCGGGCGAAGCCGCGGGCGGTCGCTAGTATTTATACATATCTTTTGATTCATAGCTTACATTAACATATTGATGTAACATTGAACTTCACTTAACTGATCGCTTCCGCGAACACTATCTAGCACGCAATAGGATTACTGTGTAAGTCTGCCTAAAAATAACATCCTCTAATCTCTCTACATGTCGTTATTAGATAAAGATGCGTGGGCGCGGTGTTAGTTTGTACCACCCTAAACTGTGTGTGTCACTATTAGCTGAAACCCATCAACTGGACGTGGGCCATCACTAAAGATTTCCACAGTGATCCTAGATATGTCCAGTTCACGAATACGTATATCAGTTCGTTTTATGCCGACCCAAATATTCGGTGATCCTGAGCGAGGCGGACATGCCTTGCTTTCTAACTTGTTGTGTGATCGATTGTTGTTTTTATTTTTCAAACGTGACACCTTTTTTGTATTAATTTTTTGGTTAATTTTTCGAAATCGTACGATTTTTAATGATGACTTTGATAAAATAGTTTAGTATTTATAACTTCCTTATCTTGGTAAACCACTTTTTAGGGTTCCGTAGCCAAATGGCAAAAACGGAACCCTTCTAGATTCGTCATGTCTGTCTGTCTGTCCGTCCGTATGTCACAGTCACTTTTTTCCGAAACTATACGAACTACACTGTTTAAACTTGGTAAGTAGATGTATTCTGTGAACCGCATTAAGATTTTCACACAAAAATAGAAAAAAAAAAAAAAATTTGGGAGTTCCCCATACTTAGAACTGAAACTCAAAAATGTTTTTTCATCAAACCCATACGTGTGGGGTATCTATGGATAGTTCTTCAAAAATGATACTGAGGTTACTAACATATTTTTTTTCTAAACTGAACAGTTTGCGCGAGAGACACTTCCAAAGTTTTGAAATGTGTCCCGTCCCCCCCCCCCCCCCTGTAACTTCTAAAATAAGAGAATGATAGAACTAAAAAAAATATATGATGTAAGTACATTACCATGCAAACTTCCACCGAAAATTAGTTTGAACGAGATCTAGTAAGTAGTTTTTTTTAATACGTCATAAAAACATTGATCAAAGCTCGAACGCGATTGTAGCTCGAACTTTTATATTATGTTACTTGCTGCTACGGAACCCTTCATGGGCGAGTCTGACTCGCACTTGGCCGCTTTTTTTTATCATTTTTGTGGTTTTAAAGTAAACAGCAATTATTTGATGCAAGGCGCGCGCAAACTATCTCCATCTCACGTTCTTCGCGCGGAAGCACATAAAGCCATCCCTTTTACTCTTTTGTGGGCGTGGCAGCATATGTGGCCTCATCCGAATGACTGTTTTTATAGGTCTCACATCTCACTTACCATCAAGACGTCTGCGTTGCAATAAAAAAAAACCTGTTCCCAGCGATCCTTATCAGATCGTAGGTCCACCTTGAGGGCGGCCTGCCAACGGCTTGCTTATATTTAAAGTTACGTACTTAAATGCTAATAGTAATAATTTGTTTGTTATTTGTATTATACGTAGTTAATTATGATATCATTTTCACGTGCTCCTTGTAATCTGAAGCAATTTGAACGAGCCTGATTTTGTAATTAGATTTACTGTAAGTAACTTTTTTTAATTAAGAATTTACGTAATAATATATATGTCACCTACCAGTTTACCAAGTATGCAAAAAAAAATTATTATGAAACCTAAAGGGAAACTAATAGTCTGTGTTGCCCTTTAGCCCTTCTCATAATTTATATTTATTGATTTTGTATGAGTCTTTATTCTATAAATGTAATAACTAATAAATCTGTGTATTAATGTCTTAACATACCGTAATGGCATTGGTTTACGATCGCCTTTAACGATTTTAATCTCGCGTTAACGCGATTATGCTGATTAAACTTTCTAACTATAAACTTTCGTGTCAATACTTTGAGTAGTAAGATGTTAATCTTAACTCAAATGTTTTTATTAAATTTGTAACCGTAAGTTTTTACTTTTGCACAGGGTTGTGGACATATTTTTAAGATTTTCATAGTTTATCTTTTTGACCGTGTGGTTGCCGGGTTAGAATAGTGCCACTTCATGTCTTCCCGTGGATGTCGTAAGAGGCGACTCAGGGAATAAGGGCTTGTAGTACTGTTAGGCGACGGGCTTGCAACCTGTCACTAATACACTGGTAATCATCTTAGCCTGTTTGTGCAATATGTGGTTACAAAATTATCAACAAGTGTTTTCAGAGTTGTTGGTACTTCTGTAGCTCTGCCTAACCTATGTATGTATTTTTTTATAAAAGTGTAAATCAAAATATGAAGCAGTCTACTGTCACAGAAGTATTCTATCTCTCTGTGATATCTTCAGACAGTCTAAAGATTTCACAGAGATACAGACAGACATAGGTTAAAAATTTGAACCCCCCGTCTTTTTGTTCAATGGTAAACAAACTATCAATGTCTGTAAACACTAAATACCAAGAAGCAGTTGCTTAACACGACAGTTACTGGAACAGCCAATATCGACGCCGGCGCATTCCATCGAGTACACCGTTATTTGACGACTTGACAAATGACTCCAACACGTGTGCTACTCTCCTCTCCTAACATAGCACAAAAGCGCAATCCCATAGCTAGGTTCGACTTTTTCTGTTTGTTATTAGGTTGCAAATGCTATAAAATTTCTGTTACATACGCCCTTTTAAGGAATATAACTTCAAAAGCTGTCCAGTAGCTATAGCATGTTCTTACTTCTTAGTATACTAATAAACTGTCATATGATTTTATACTAATTGTTTAAGTCAAAATTCTTCTGGTAAGTGTCTAAAGGATGTTATCATTTTTAAATGGGGTTCTGATAAATACACTTACCGTAGTTTTTTTGTGCATTTACCCCTTATTTTTTGGCACTCTGTCCACAGCCCCGTCCGCTTCTTCTGAAAGGTGTTAAAATCATACCTCAATGTTAAAATTTGCTAAAGTTAAGTTCAAAGTTTCGAACAATATTTATGAAGATGACCGTCTAGAAACAAAGAAATAAATTTGTGTGTGTAGTTTGAATTATGTTGACACTCTGTGTAAAATATAATGAAAGTTGACCGTTTGACATACCATGTATTTTTCAGAAATGTTTGCAAAAGCGATATTGTCTCCCCAGTGACGTAAATGCTTATTTACCGAAGAGTTAATTGGTGTATTATCGATATTCTGTTTATTCAGTTGTCTCCCTCACTTTGTCCACATAGACGCGTGCGCCTTTTGTTCTTAATTAAAACTCATTACAAACTTAAAAGTGCCGTTCAGAAATTGAAAAATATGTCATACTGTATTTGATTTTTCGTGCAACATTGTTTTCTAGCGGTAAAACTGATATTGTCACGTAGATTATTTAAAAAAAATCATTGCGTCTACACTAAACAAACCTGACATTTATGGCGTTAAAATAAGGTTTTCAATTACAACATTTTAATTTTACCAAGCGCAAAAGTAACTAGGTGACTTAATTGGTGCAATTTTTCTGCGAATTTAACTTTGCGGTTAAAATCCACGATTCTTTCATAAAATTATTGTCTTTAGCGAAAAAGCGGCCGCAAACGCTTTGACGAGCCGCTGAAAGGCGCGGGCGCAGCTGTTTGTTTCTGTTGAATTATTTATGCTGTCGCGTGTTTGCTCTTTGCAATGCGTAGTTTGTTTGTGGGTTATGCGCTGCCTAAATTGGAGTGTAGAGTTGGCGACAATGTGCAATAGTAGGTCGCGACCAATTTTGTACAGAGCTAGTTTGTTGGGTCCGTGGTTGACTAAACTAGTAATAAAAAAAATGTAGTTTAAACGAGAATAATACACAATTTACTCAGATTTAGGTAACTATTGGTTAAGATGTTTAACTGATAAACAGTGGTCAGCAGTGGTCTTCTCGTGGGAAGCGCTGGTAGAATATTGACTTGTGAAAGTGCCCGTGCGTCCTTCTTACTGGGCCTCTATTCAGGTGCGTTAAAACGATATCGTGTTTGACACGTTTAAGAATCGTTTATGTCACAGTCGCCATTATTGTAAATGACATAAGAGTTATCAAAACGTTGACAATACGGAAACAGGTCAAAAACGATATCGTTATTACCTTGTAGAATTCCAGCCCAGAATATAAAACTTCTTTTTTATTTTTTTTAAACCCTATACCTACTTATTATTTGATGATAAAAGTGAAAGGTTTATGATAAAAAGTAAACAATAATAGAGATGATCGAGATCTGTATACAAATGTCACGGTAGCAAGAGACTCGTTTAAATTCTGTAAAATTTATCGCAGACATGTTAAAAATTTGTTAAAAACTCCCCTAGGTAAGTACTCCCCAATTTATAACGGCTACCATGTATTGAAACATATTTTTTTTGCAAACGTCATCGTTTATTTTGAGTTAAACGAAGCAAAACCCGAGTTAAGTCTCCTTGGTCACGTGCTCACGTTTCCTCTCATTATTTTCAATTGTATCAATTGATCCCTTATTACTGCAAATACCTTCGCTTTCACAGAAACAATCAAAGGTTACACGCCCAAAGCAATCGCCATCCAACAATTACTTGACACGCTCCGAAGATCCTGCAGTTTTTGTCATACGATTATTTCTATTTAAGTCTCATGTTTAATTACAATTGTTGTGTGGGAACTCAGGAGCACGCTGGCTGTGTGTCAGTTGTTGTCTGAGGCTCGCGGGAGGCGCCCGTGGAAAAATTAAAAAGTAAAAACTTACGTTACGCGAATGTGTGCTCTGCGACGACGCACGAAGAACAATAAAGTGCAGTGAAAGTTATGATAGTAAAAAGTTCATTTTGAATTGGTAAGTTTTGATTGGGTAAGATTTTCTCATCGTAAATAACATTTTCACTGCCTTAAAGGTACCGGTAATCTAAGGCTTGCTTTACTTCTGCGTGTTTACTATTAATAGTCTTTACTTGCTTCCGATTTGAGGTCAACGAAAGTAGAGGTTCAAGGTCTAGCGTTAGATCGACTCCGCATTGCGTCGGTAGGTATACTTCATTTGTACCTTATCGCTTTAACGTCAGCTTTGAACTGCCTACGGAAACGCCAAAGGAGTGAAACGGACAGGGTACTAAAGTATTCGTGTACTTGTGACATTGGTTATACGCGTTGGTGCCAGTTTCCGGAGATGTTATCAGATAGCGATGTTTGTAAAGCGTATACCTTGATGGTTTTAGGTGAAAGTAAGTCATCTTCGTACCGTAGAGTTAAGACGCATTGATATGAGCGTAACATAAGAATTAGATGTAGTTGCGCTTTTTAAGTAGATTTCTGTATAAAGTTGTTGTTTACAGGCAGGCATGCCTTTCACAAGGGTGGACTGACGACGCGAAAATCTTTTCATTTTAAAGTTCGGAGTTGCTTGTGACATTCCTTGGCAATTTTCGCATGCGATTTTCTACTTTCGAGCAAAATTCGACCCTCTGGTGAAGATACCTTCGGAGTAGTGACAGGATACCCTTGGAAAGCACTGAAAGACTTGTAGAAAACCTATGCTGTCTGCTTATAGAATAAAGTTTATTTATTATTCTGATCTCGCTAAAATTATAAATACGAATATTTGTATGTTGGTTACTAAATCACGCCAGAACGGCTCAGGATGAAATCTGGCACTTAGATAAACTAGAGTCTGGAATAACTCGTAGGCTTAAACGACTTCTACGCGATCGGAATCGCGCAAATGCTAGTTATTCATACCTAAACTTCTGCCAAATTGGTATTAGATATTCATTATCTTTCGCTGTGTAGATAAGTATGATGTCCATAAGAATCTATAATAAACTACCGCTTGAAATAAAATGTAAAAAAAATATGAAAATAAATTTAATAAACTTTTAAAACATTTCCTTGTCACCAAATGTTATTACACAGTTAATACATATTTAGAAGATAAAATATTATAATTGACATTATCAAATTGAATTAAACATAAAAATTATTATAACCAATAACGTAAAAATACTTTTAACGTGCAATAAATTACGTAGAAATTATATTATAATATGACAGTTTAGTAATATCACTAGCTTAATAATATCCATAGCTATACTGCAAAGAATATAATGAATATAATAAGTATAGTAGAATAAATATACAATAATTAAGTGCTATTAAAATTAGTAAATAACATATTATAACATTAACTAAGCCCTCTCCTCTGTTTTCTCTGCCACTGTTGCTGTGCCTCACAGGGTCCACATATTATCATGAACATACTTACCTATGATTACAACAATATGTGTAAAATGTGGATTGCCATAAATATATTGAGTATTGAGTATGAAATATTATTCAGCGGTCAAAAAAGGTTTTAGGAAAGATTTTCCTTCCGCATCTCTTAAATTTGCACGCTTTTGCCTTATGTTAATACTACACTCAAGTATCATGTTATGGGTTTTCCCTTTCCCATTATTTTATATATACGTATATAGCTTATCTTTTTTTGTAATATTTAAGTCGAATCATTTATTCATGAGGGTTGTGGCAACATCGGTAATATTTAGTAAATGTACTAGTGCTTCAAACGACCATATTGCTGAAATGAAGCGCGGCAAGCAAAATTAGTTTTTTTTCGATAAAAAAGAAAAACTAGGCTTGTACTTAGGTAATATACATACATACATAACGTCACGCCTTCATCTCAGAGTGGAGTAGGCAGAGCTACAGAAATTCCAACAACTCTAAAAAGACTTCTTGATAATTCTGTAACCACATTCTGCACAAATAGGCCAATATCATCAGTGTATTAGTGACAAGTTGCAATCCCATCGCCTAACAGTACTACAAGCTACTTACGAGTAATTATTTGAAAAACAATAAAAATATCAACTGAAATAAGTATAGTGTATTTCACACTTTTCAGTTTTTATTAATCTTTAACATTTGGCTTACAGGACGGTTAGGCGAAGGGCTTACAACCTGTCACTATACAATGTTAAACATCTTAGCCTGATTATGCAAAACGTGGTTATCAACAAGTTGTTGTTTAGCTACAGAAAACAAACAACTCTAATCGACAAATTTAGAGTTGTTGGTATTTTGTAGCTCTGCCCTACTCGAGGAATTAAGGCGTGACGTTATGTATGTATGTATAACATTTACGTACTTTTTCGATTCTCCTGTCAAAATCCACATCAAAGTGTTATTTTTATTGGATTTTGTTACAATAAAAATAAATCCCCCTTTTTCCGAGGATCTTCATGACACTTCTACAATTAAGACGATTCGAATGACACCCCATTATGTGGAAATAGACATACATACATACGAGAACATGCGCTCAAACATATAATCCTCCTTCGGACAGTCGGGTGAAACACGAGATCCTGCATTTACAAAACTATGCATCCGTTATTTTTGCTCGCTATGCTTGTATTGTGGAATTGCGGTAAAGCTAGCGGTGTATATTTCAGTGGCTGCCTGGGCTGCGGTTTGTATCTCGTGAAACGGTTATCATATCACTCAACAATGTAACATGGCCATTAAAGAGCGTGCATTAGGATCATAACATTAAATCAACAAGTTTAATTGAATTTGACGACACGTTGGCCTAGTTGGGAGTGACCCTTCCTCCGAAGCCAGCGGTCCTGGGCTCAAATCCCGGTAAGGGCAGATATTTGTGTGATGAGGGCGAATATTTGTTCCTGAGTCTTGGATGTTTTCTATATATATTTATAAAAAAAGCAAGTTCTGTGAAACTAGAAGAATAATGCTCTTACTAATTAACGTGGAGTAACCGCGGAGTAGCTTAATAAGTCTTTTATCCTTGTGGAATTGAAATGTCACAATGACAGATAAGGACAGCATGGTTTAGCTACTGCGCGGTTAATCCATCAATGGCGTCAATCCAATCATTATTGAGTTCTGCATTGTTTTAACTTTAAACTATTATGCCTACTGTGTGGCCCACTATACCACAAAGAGGATTGTTTTGGTCAGTGGGAATTTTAATCTCTACTAACTAAGGAAATAAAATTCAATTACCTTTGCGCTTAAATTAAATTTTGATACAAATTAAAATTAACTTTAAACACATTATCATAAAGTTGAAACTAAGTTGCCTTGATACAAGTAATGTACCTCGTGGGGAACACCGGGTCTCAGGAGGGTAATCCTTTCGCCTGTCATTCCATACATTTTGCATGATTCCGATATTCGTTAGAAATCTCAAATCGTGTATCACAGGTTAAATAACTTTAAAAAAAAAACCTTTTTAAAACAAGACAGGTAAATTAAATTAGATCATCTTAGTCATTTACGTTCTTTGTTATGGCACGTTAAGAGGCTTATTTGACATGATATTGTGCAGTTGACATAGAAAATAGTCCGGTTTTCTTTACTCGAGCACTACTTACCTTGACATAAATTTATTGAGTATCTGCCCTACTAGCTTGAGCACACAGTGGGAGTGCGACAATCTTATTAAGGGCTTTACGAGTACGCAATAAAAGTTATTTCCTACTTTTATAATTGAGTCACTTGAGCCTTGCAAACGCGAACGTGTGTGTAAGAATGTACGGATGGCAATCGCAACTGACGTTGTTACTCGCACAAGGGCCGTGACGCGCGTGTGTAAAATTTATTCTGAATCTTTGTAATGTTGGCTTTACATGCAAACTGGAATCATCAAGATATACGGATACATAATTTGCTTCGCAAAAGAGCGACTACAACTATTAACCCTTTGTATGTGGGTCGTTCTACTTTTTTACTGACAATACATCGTCATTTATTTATATTTTGCGTTTTTCAACTATTGATAATTTATGGTTTTAATTTTTGATTTTAAACTACGTGGCGTGAATTTTTATTTGGACTAATTAATGATTATTTCGGTGGCGATAATGTTTTTTTCTTTATGGTGGTTTTTCAGAATATACTGTGACAGAGTGGCCGTTTTCAGAGGAGACTAAATTTTGTATTACACTATGTCACGCGATTCTATGAGAAACTAACTTATAAAATAAACACTGGATAGAGAAAGTGAAAGATTATTTAGTACTAATAGATGAATAAATGTTTGGACGTATATTCAAACACTAAAACATTAATAATCAATACTCTAACTGATAACGTATGGTAAAATGAGGACAGGCAATTGTCGGTAAAAAAGAAGAATGACTAATGTCTCACAAAAAAACGAGTTCTAGTCGCTTCAGACAGTAATTCTATGCATTTTTTTTTAACAAAAAGTGCTTAAAGTGGGTAGGTACTTACGTATTATAAAATTCCAAATACTTAATGGGGTCATAATTATAATACCTACATAATGATCATAAGTCATAATATAGGTACGGTTGACGTCATACATACCTATTATGTTTACACTTTAGTACATTGTCACTTTCATTCACTGAGACAATTACATATATTATATATGTAATTGTCTCATTGAATGAAAGTGACAAGGTACTAAAGTGTAAACATAACAATTTTTAAAAAACCTCATACTAAATAGCTCACAGTTTCCTTGATAAAAACTATTATATATTATTTCTAGCGACCCGCCCTCGCTTCGCTTCGGATTTAAGTATTATAGGTACATATTAACATTCCTCTTGAATCACTTTATCTATTAAAAAGACCCCATGAAAATCCGCTGCTTAGTTTTAAAGATCTAAGCATATGAGTAGATAGGGACAGACAGACAGCGGGAGGCGACTTTGTTTTATACTAAATATGTAGTGATGATACGATCCCGCTCAACATATGTTACGAATACGTCCTAAGGCATATACCCCAATTAAATGCCGACCTCTACTTTTATAACAACAGTCTTCAACAGCCTGACGGGTTTTTATGAAACCTAGCTAAGAATCAATCCGGTTTAAATAGATTTCTTAATGAAAACGAAACAGAGTCTGAATCCTTTAGAAACCTTGAAACGAAAGCTTCGGATCTAGAGATGTTCAATAAGTTGAAAAAGGAAAGAGTATAAAGTCCAGTTCCTGCTAAAAATACATACATACATACATGCATGACGTCACGCCTTCATTCCCAGAGTGGGGTAGGCAGAGCTACAGAATTACCAACAACCCTAAAGACTTACCGATATTTCTATAACCACATTTTGCACTAACAGGCTAAGAGGTTTACTAGTGAATTAGTGACAGGTTGCAAGCCCATCGCCTAACAGTACTACAAGCCCTTATTCCCTTAGTCGCCTCTTACGACATCCACGGGAAGACATGGAGTGGCACTATTCTAACCCGGCAACCACACGGGGGAAAAACACCCGTACATAAACGTAGTTTTTATGCAAAAATGTGTATATAACAGTGTACGACTATGATATTTTTATAGAACTGTCTCTTTTTGTCACACTGAATCCCAATAAGACTGTGCATATCAGCTATAGCTGTATGTTGCCATTTATTTAATATACAATCTTAAGTAGGTGCTACAATCCTCTAGTACCCGTATGGACCGATTCAGACATTAATAACGAAATGTATAGAAGAAGATCGCTTCTTGTATACATTGCACCTACTTAAGATTGTATATTAATGTATGTACCTATAAATAATTTGCTGGATGCTGGAAATCCCAATGATCCGCGGCATCTGACCGCAATTCTTCATTGACTACCTACGAAAATGTGTTTCAGCTTTGTAATAATTAGGCATTGTAAGACTGGGTAGATACTTAGTGTGTTTTTCACTACAGTGGATTAGTCATTACTGAATTACTGTTTCGGTTTTTAGGTAAATATGCTTGCTATAAATACTTATCTACGACTATTATTTCATTGTAATATTGGTCACCTAGTTACGCTAAAAGTATGACCCGTTTGTTTGTTTATTAGCCGTATCATACAAACAACTATGATTAAGTTTTGTTTTCCTATATCGTTAGGTAGGTTTTTGGGCAAAAGCGCACTTATAAAATTCTAGAATATTAAATCTAAGTTATTTTTTTACAAGCTTTTTATTAACTGGCAATGATTGTAAGTCAGTTTAGGTCAAATCTTGCAAGAACCAGCGGAACCAGCGGGAACCCGTTCCCTTTAATGGATTGGGCTGAAATTTGGATCACATAAGTTAACCCGATAACCATGCAGTATTATGGTATCTAAGAGCTGATCCGATGATGGAGGAAGGTGGCTACCGGATCTTCGCTATACTTAACGTAGACCCACCGTGTTGGAACTCATTATTCAGGTCTTGGTAAGCAGATAACATTGCGATACTTAGAAGGGTACAGGCAAGAAAAGCTTGTCACTTTGTTTTCAAATATATTTAACATTTTACGTTACGCACCAATCCACAGACAACTTTTTTATATTCGGAACCCAAGATAATTAACTATACTGCCCTCGTAAGCCAACAAGCGGTATCTCAAGTTCAATGACTAAAGCAGTTTCAATTCTATATTGTTAGTAATGAGGTTGATATTGGTAAATGAGTTTTATCCGAGATACTTCCTATTAGGGTCATACATACTCTTAAAAACAAGTTGTCTCTCCTGTGGTCAGTAGTTAAAAGCTTGTGTGCACATAAGTTATGTTTTTATATGATAGGTCTAAAGCAGTCCTGACAGCGTTTTTGCGGGAATGGGCTTAGCCAGAAAATTAGGCCTTAAAAACGTTAACTTTCGGTGTGTCCACAAGAAAGACGGTAACCTAAATCTGTGTATGACGCATTAGCTTGAGAGGGTTCTGTTCAACAGCCAATCAAAACTGTTTCGTAGAGCTTTGTCATGTCTGTGCTGCTACAGGCAGATGAACGATACTATATCACGAGGTTTTTTCATTACTAAGTAGTTACGTACCTAAACAAATGAAGTATAAAATGTGTTACTTGTGTTTTAAACTGGTAATAACACAAAACGTTACTAAGGTGACTTGACATGTTTTTCTTCCGCCTACCCTTCATCTGTTATATGATAAGTAGCGAAATATAAGTAGAAAATAACCGATCTCATGTCAGATGATGACGTTTATGATATCAATATATTTAAAAGCGCCTAGTAATAAACATGAAATATATCTTTCATAAGACCAATATGACATGGAAACAGATATAACAAGATAAATGTTCATCAAAACACTTGAAGTCCATTTATATCTGCATGAGTAAGAGTCACGTGCACTCATGGTCGTTCCCAAATTTTATCACGCAATATGTCTATTTTTTCATATTGTATTGTATAGTATGAAAAACATAGTCATATTACGTGATATCTATTTTATTTCCCTGCCTTTGTGGGTCGGTGAATAATGAGTTTTAGTTGTTCTTGTTCCCATGCAAACAAATACAATACAATACAAAAATACGCTTTATTGAACATCACACAGAGAAAAATAATCATGGAAAGACAAAAACATGAAATTCCACACTCTTCACTCTTTAAATCTTGGATACAGACGCAGCAACATAAACATTATATTAAATTAGGTGTCGCAATCAAGGATATTTAATCATTGTGTTTATTTGTTTCTCAAAAGAATTTTAATTTGAAAACAAAAGATGTATGATGACAATGGGGTCGAAGACTATAAGTACCGGAAGACGCGTGATGTGTAAACTTCTTTAAGGTAAAATCTCATCCCGAAAATTCACAACTTGCATCTGTTTTCTAAGACTTGGGACCTTCTCAATTAACTCTATCCATTGATACCTGATACCAGAAACCTTATAACATTGCACTAATAACAAACGTCATCCAAGCAATCGTGTATACTAAAAAGAAGCACGAGCCTTTTAGAAAATTTGGAACAAAGCTGTTTGTGAGATTGGCCATAAATTTGGTAAACTTCCATTCGCACCCACTTTGAGCAATAAAACATGATAATTACCTATAAATATTGGAATTACGTTGGATTATAGACAAACCTTATTTGGGTGATAGCGAAATCAGTCTTTTTCATGAATTATGATTTAATTTTGCACGTAGGCCGCATTGGCATTGTTGTTTGAGTCCATTGGCGTTCCTCCAGAAGAGAACACCTGTTAAGAAGCACGATAGTCCTCTCATAAACTCAACAGGCGTCGCTGCGCGTGCAAAAACTCCTGTTTGTTTTTATATAAAGGATTTCAAACTTTATCTGAACTGTCCAAGGTCTAAATACTCCTTGTAGAAAGTATTTTCGCACCTTTGCCACAAAACTGTGCTATCTCCATAGTTGAGACAAAAAAAGTGGTTACAGTTTTGTCGCAAAGGTGCGTTATGTATGTACTTATTTTGATAACATTTATAGTTATTGGTTGTAGTTAGTTTAGTAAGGTTAGAAAGGTCTACTTATAATTTTGAATCCATCAGGTATATTATCCGTCGTTCTATACTTTAGAATTTTCGCACCTTGATAGGGATTCTAAGAACACTATTAATAATACAATTGGCCTTATTTCTTGGTACATGTCGCTAAAATAACAAAGCAATTGGTGGTTTCCTGTGACTGAAACCTAAGATTTATCTGTAGATAACATTCTTTAATGATATATAGTTTCATAATGTCATAAATTTATAATGCCAATATACGTAGATAAGATCCGCAAACATTTTTGCGGTATTTACGACTTCATATGACTATTTTCTTTTTAAATAGGTTTGAGTCCGTCCCACTAATATTTACCTAATTCAATGGCAGAGCTGGATGAATATACAACCATCAATGCCGCCTTTTTTTTTATCTTACTAAATATTTGAATAAAGTAAATTTCTCTTAGTAACAAAAACTGCCACCGTCATTTTATTCTCCCTGCAGCACTTGTATAAATAATGCTACACAAAATATAATTTGAAGTCTCTTTATCTTACATTCGAACTTACAAGTTTCATTTCATTGTGTTCATATGACAAATTATTATTAGAACATAGCATTTTGCGTATTCATGATGATATTTTTATTACTCATTATGCGTATTGGTCAATATGCACGCAGTACACACAAAATGCTTTTACATTAGAGGGATTTAACTACAAAAACAAACGATTGGTATACCTCTCGGTTACACGGTATCGGATTTGGCTGTTTAATGCTCACCACGGATTACCACAGTCGCTAGACATGATTACTTGTACTCGCAGAGTTTTGCAAACTAACACACACGCACGCTGGCACGCACACATGCACATATTTATCACACGCAAATCCACGTACGAGCATTATCTTCTTGTTCTTTTTGTTTATTGTTTTTTTTAACTGGTTGTAGCTCTGTTGTTCCTCGGGGTTGTGGCAGAATACCAGTGTTTTGCTCATGATGAGCAAAAAGCTAAACGTTTTGTCTATCTATCCTTTAAATACATTTTTTTAGGAAAAAGCACAAATTATAAATGAAGAACACAAAACAATGTTCCCAATCGATCTTTTCCCGTCTAACAATAGACACTTATTGAAACTGCCAGCTACCTTAAATTAGTTTATATTGTTAAAATTGCCGATAGAATCTGACCGTAGTACCGACCGGATCGATAAGGGACGTGGGGAAAATCGTTGAGGAATGGAACATTTCTTTCGATGTCGCAGATAATGCCATAGAACTTTATAAGAGTCCAGAGGAACTTAATGCCGCAATGTATAAACAAACTGTTCAAGGGACAAGTTTAGCCCAGTGCGTCATATAAACCTATATCGAATTAGTTTGTGGAATATTACATACATACATAACATCAAGCCTTCATTCCCAGAATCGGGTAGGCAGAGCTACAGAAATACCACCAACTCTAAAAAGACTTGTTTATAACTCTAGTTTCGTGGAATATTATCTTAAAATGAGCACTTTTCTTCCATTAAATCTTATCGCATTATGTCTGAATCAGAATGCAAATTTTAAATTTTCGTTTCGCTTTTTACATATCTTTTTGTATTGTTCTATTTTGCCACATGTTTTAAAGAAACGCGAACATGTAAGGTTTTTGCGTAAATATTATAACAAAAGCCTAACGCCATTCAATACGTATATTGAATAACAAAGGGCACGGGTCTCGCGCGTGCTCGATAAGAGATATCGCGTTGATAACGTTAGCAGGAGTAATTACAGCAAAACCAACCTCCTTCTAATTCTGTGGACAGTCTCATAGCGACGGTAAATGCGGACGCGCGCGTTTACGTCCACGATATCAAGATAATTCCATATCTATTTTTGAAATACGTTAACCACTTGGGATTGTGATTTAAAACGCGAACGCTGCAGTCAATGTTGGGTTTTGTGCTTTTTGTAAACGTTTAGTGTGGTTGTAATGAAACAGTCCGTGTTTTAAATATGCCATCGGTCAAGTTTGAAAAGTTTATGGCGAAGTTTAATTTGCATATGATTGTGAGTATTTCGTACCTACTCTAGGTACATTACTATTATTTGAAGTTAATGTTTAGCTATTACAGCACAAGTCAAACACAATGGAATAGTTAACAGTAAGGTCAAATCGGTTCCCTTTTTTACCTCCGACAACGCAAAAAGGGGTGACTACACCTTTCATCGAATGTATCATTTCATCGAACGCTATTTTCAGCTGAAACATAATGTTAACCTACATAACACAATAAAACCTACGTAATGAATGTTTAAGAGGACTGTGAAGTAAAAAAAAAAATACGTTATGTGTGGTAGAAAGACCCTGTGCAGGGTCGATCCAGATCGCTCCCACCATCTTATCCATTAACCCAACGTCAAGCAACAGTGTTCGCATTGTTGTGTTCCGGTGTGGGGAGAAGACAACTGGTGAAATTACTCGCATAGAGGCATTCCATCTTAGTCCTCATGGTTGGCAACGTAATTGAGGTCTTAGGATTGCAGTCTTAAGATAATAGTCTTGAGAATTAAAATATCTATGGGTCTCAGATTCCACTTACCATCAGGTGGCCTCAGTGCTCGTCTGCCTTCTCCTTATAATAAAAAAAAGTGCCCGCCGATACTCTGGCAACATCTGTGCATTTTGAACTGTCGACTGATGCCCCTTTTTTTTTCTTTGACTTATTATATTGGTTATTCAAGCGGCTAACAACTCTTAAACTGTTGTAAACGTCAGAGCCATATTTCTATATTGTTCGGTCATTGAATGGTGGCAATAGACCGCTCTGAACTCGCACCTTTCAAAGAAAACTGTGTATGTAGTCCGCCTCTCCATTTTCTTTTGACACATTGGAATAATAATTATATTCTGCGTCGCTCGCGTCTATTTACGACTGCCTGTCAAATGGAAGCAGGCTTTTATTCTAGTCCATTCCTTTTTTTGTAATTAGTTATGCATGTTACATTCAAGAATGCAAATATGTTAGATTGACATCTAACTAAAATATACTCATGTATTTCTTCAACATATTCAAGGTTAACATTTTTGCTGAGATGACGTGCATGTCCTGTCCATACGGATTAAGTTCTTAGTTTAATGACAATACTTATGTACTTAATTCCTAAGCAGATTAGATAGGTCAATGAAGGCGTTTAAGCTAAGTGAACTAATTTTCATCTGGTAGTGGCAGGACCTTGCGCAGGTTTTTTTTACGTAAAGGAGAAGGCTCACGAGCACTCAGACCACCTGATGGTAAGTGGAATCTGAGACCCATCGACATTATAATTCTCAAGACTATAATCCTAAGACCTCGTTGCCAACCCTGAGGACTAACATGGAATGCCTCTATGCTAGTAATTTCACCGGTTGTCTTATTCCCACACCGGAACACAACAATGCGAACATTGTTGCTTGGCTTGCACAGGATCCTACCACAGCTACCACCACTCAGGTTCCGTCCGTGTTGCTACCACTATCTTGTCCTTTAACCCACCGCCATAAGCATTATTCTACCCTGCTATGACAAAAGCAGTATCTCAGGCGAAACTCCTGTAGCATATGCAACCTTATTACTAACGGGAGAGGATTAAATCTGGTTTGGCTCTAGAATTTAAGATACTGCCTATTAGTTTATGAGGGCAGTATTGTGTTCCGGCGTGATCTTAGCCCTCGGGGTCCGCAACAGAACCCACTTTTGTAAGTGCTCGTGTGTTTTGTAGTTAAGAAACTGGTAAATGCTTTTGGGACAAATCTACGTAAGCAGGATATTTTTCAGAACAACTTAAAAAGAATCCTGTTGTAAATTCTCCGATCCAAAAATTACTAGCTACTTCGTTAATCTCATATACTGTTCGTGTATATCACAAAACATGCTGATAAATACTGATAATATACACAAGAGAGGTCTACTAGCATACTGGTCACAGTTCGTATGGATATATAAATAAACAGCTGTCGCCTACGATGCTAACGGTCTCGGGGTAGGGTCCCGGTAAAAGCAACTTCGTGTAATGAACACGAGGTGTTGTTACTAATGTTTTTTTATGTATTTGTTTTAAACTATTTATTCATACATTACGGGACAAAGAGCCATGATATCTAAGTCCTCAGTGTTCGGAATACAAAGATAAAAGATGTTTATTTAGTATGTAGACCGCAAAATCAAAAAATCAAAATGTTTATTCAGTAAATAGGCCCCATGGGGCTCTTTTACACGTCGGTAATATGAGGTGAATTTACTAGCGCTTCAGATAAGACCAGCATTGCGGAGAAGAAGCGCCAAGAAACTCCAGCAGAAGGTCTCTTATATACGTCAAAATCGAGCGCTTTCCAAGAGGAGACCACCGCTGAAAAGAAACGCCGCAAGAACCTTAACAGTTAATTTTCAATATTGCTTATGACAATTATAGAACTTAACCTAGCATATCGTCCCTTTACTATCCAACCTCGTATCATATCTTATTGATTAGTAGGAAAAGCACTCATGTTTCAAGAAGTATATAAAGACTACTTTTCTTTCTAACTATTCGTTCAGATAAGAGGATGAGAAAGTAAAGGGACGATATGGTCTAGAGATTGTCATCGCAAGACTGCAAACTCGGTATTGAAAATGTCTATGGGCACCAGAGTCCACTTACCAAGATGTTCTGTATGCTCGTTTGCCTTCTACATTGCACAAACAAAAAAAGAGAACAATATTTAGAAAAAAGGAGTAATCCTCCCGTTACACAACATAATTCCTTTAGGACACGACACAATGTAAGATACTGTACGTTATTTAGTAATTAGCGGCCATCTTGGCTTTTCTATGATAGCAGCAGCCACCTGACGCTATCCAAAATCTTCGAGTACTGTCCTTGACTAGACACGGTCAATTTGTGTTACATTGTCCTGTTACCTGTTTATAAATTATAATACACAAGGAATGTAAACAGCCTGTCACGTCATGTAGATATTTAAATAAACAATTGTTGTTACATAGATAAATCGTTCAATCATTCAATCAGACGTTTACTGTTGAACAGCAATTAACCAATTAGTGTCGGTTGTTGCACTTTATGTCAGCTATTAATCAATTTGTTTTCATTCATGACAAATTCAAACACATGTGCCAACAATGAAACGGTAGTTTATGCAACTGACTCTTTGACTCTTATTCTCTTAGATCGTTGGTCATAAATAAAATTTGCCCCGTGTGGTTGCCGGGTTAGAATAGGGCCACTCGCATGTCTTCCAGTGGATGTCGTAAGAGGTGACTTAGGGAATGAGGACTTGTAGTAACAAGTTGAATAAATTGTTTTCTTTATTTCTTTCTACTACTGTTAGGCGATGGCCTTGCAATCTGTCAGTAATACACTGGTAAGCATTTTAGCCTGGTTGTGCAAAATGTGGTTCCAGAATTATCAACTTTTTTTTTTCTTTTTTATTTATGTTAAGGAGAAGGCACACGAGCACTCAGGCCACCTGACCTATAGACGTTTGAATTCTCAAGACTGTAATCCTAATACCTCAAATGCGTTGCCAACCCTGAGGACTAAGATGGAATGCCTCTATTCTAGTAATTTCACCGGTTGTCTTATCTCCACACCGGAACACAACAATGTGAACAATGTGTGTTGCACTGTTGCAGAGTTCGTAATTCTGTTGCCTACCCATGTTATGTATGTTAGTATGGTCTTTTAGTTAATTTTGCTGCAGATATTTAGGCAAATTACAAGTAAAGATGCATTCCTTACGGTCGCAGTCAGTCAGTTAATGACGATTAAGGGTCTCCCCACACCTATCGACGCGAAATCGGCGTTAGCTTATCAAAAAACTCTTTATGTCTACTGCGTTGTATATTTCATTGCGTTTATATTTTATGCTAACAACAAAATGTCCTTGATTAGAAAAGTGTCACTTTGATCCCTCCTAGCAGGGAAGAAAAGTCCCCTTTCCGAATAGGTGATGTGAAACGAGTTTTTTAACGATTCCGCGTCGATAGGTGTGGGGAACCTAAGTCTTTCCTCAGTGATAAAGTAACGAGTTTTTTTTTTAATATCTTCGAGTACGTCGGTTTGTCTCAAGGTATTTTGAATATAGAGATAGCAAACGTCCATGGGTCTCGAGAGGCACTCCAAGCACACTTACCATCAGGTGGTACGTGACCTCGTTTGCCTTCCTTAACCTCGTGAGATCATGTGCCCTAAGAGATACATAATCAAGGCAATTTAGTTTAAATCGTATTTTAATGAGTTTAAAGTTCATTTTAATTTGTTTCTAAATTAAAAATAGCATTGGTTGGCAGCGCATTGGCATTCCTGATACCTATTGTAGTTTTAAGAGTTCACACGTCATGTCTATGTGTCTATCATTTTATCGAAACACCTTTCATCGAATGTATCTTTTCATCGAATTTTATTTCATCGATCGTTGTTTTCTGCTGTAACCATAATGTTTCCAGGGTTATCGTAAACATCTAACCTAACCTACGTTATGAATGTTTAAGATACCCTGAAAACATTATGGCTTTAACAGAAAATAGCGTTCGATGAAATTAAATTCGATGAAGTGATGAGTTGCCGTCTATGGGTCACAAATCCCACTTACCATTTGATCTGTGTGCTCGTGTGCCTTCTAGCCATAAAAAACTGCATATAAAAACACTATATCGTTGAACTTATTAAGTAACTATCGATCAATAGAGGCGATAAACCGTGATGGTAAAAAATACACTAGCCTTTATAATAATAATAAAACATTGTTTTCTGAAACGCTGAATTTACCTGTTGATCGTCCCGATTCATAGCATATGATATGACCTAGATGACTGGATGGTTCTGGACGATGGCCGGTGGCGATAAGTCCGCCGTTTCACGTCAGAGGACGCGTGACATGAACTGATAGCGTTTTGTCTGCTATAGCCTCGTGACGCCCACCATATTACAAACAGGGCGATTTTTGTTAGTGAGAATTTGAATCTACAAACAAGGAGAGAGAGTTCAATTTCCTTTGCTCTTAAATGGCATTTTCAAGTTTGAAACGAATTAAAATCAACTTTATACTTATTGAAATAAAGTTTAAACTAAATTGGCATGATTATGTACTTCCTATAGAACATCGGTCTCAGGAGGTTAACTTAGTTATTAGATTATCAGTGGTTCTTAACCTATTAGTCCTGGAGGACCATTCGACAAAATTTCCGTTATACCGTGAACAGCCAGTTGATTTATTGATTTGGAGGTAATATTCAGTAAATAAATGTATAAAAACGTTTAAATTACTACAACCAGTTTATTGTTTTACAGTAAATTCAAATGCCACAATGCAAGCACAAGACAAACAAACAAGTAATCACCACAACAAACGCCTTTTCATCACACGACACTCTGCCCTGCTAACACAAAAGGCAGTATCTCAGGCAAAACTCCTGTAGCAAATACAACCTTATTACCAACAGGATAGGATTGAATCTGCTTTGGCCATTAAAATTGAGATACTGCCTTTTGTGTTAGCAGGGCAGAATGGCTCCTATATGGTGACCGACTCTGTTTAAACTGTTTTTTCTTTATTCGTTTTATTTTTACGTTGTTTAGCATGTTTTAATTATTTTCATGTTATTTTGGTTTAGTATTTTTTTTTTACTTTTTTTTATTTTAGGAGCCTTGTGTGTTAGATGAATAAAGTTTTTATCAATAGAATAAAAATGAATAAAAAAATCTTGAAAGTTTTTAATGTCATTTTTGTGCTTGATGACTTTTTACTAATTTATGGATCCTTGGCTGAGTGCTGCTTATAGCTAAACGCATGTTGGCAGTGGCATCGAAACGATTTCGGTATTTGTTTTTAACCGACTGCTTAATAATCAAAAGTGCCAGTTTTAATTAGGTTGATGCACTAATTTAACCAAAAATAAAGATATCCGAGAAAAAAACGTTTTTTTTTGTAATGGTATCATTACAAAAGAACCTGTTCAAAGTTTTTATGGAAAAATGTTCTAAATAAATGTATCTGTCGTTACTTAAAACTCCTATTACACTATATTTATACAAAAAAAACTACTTAATATAAGGTTATTTCTGGTATTCCCTGTTCATCAGGTAGGTAATGTAAATACGACGAATCATTAACCAGTTTTTCTCGTTCTGAATTAGATTGCTATCTCTACACTTAGACCACAGCAATCGCCCCCACCGGAAACACAATACTGTTTTGTTTGCAATGCGTATTGTTATTATAATTTATAATTTAGTATTGTCTCCCGGCGATGGACGACTATAAACTGACGTCCATGCGCTCAGTACGGTCCCGAGCCCCGAACGCGTAACACCTAATTAAAAAATCCCAACCGACGCCATATTGTGGCGTTCCAATTTCAAATATTTTCATTTCTTATTTTAAATTGTTCGTTCAGCGAGAAGTGATGGGAAAGTGATACGGTTACGGTTTTTCTTGACGATAATATATTTTATAATTTATGATTAGGTGTTGGTTGTATATAGTGAAAATGGTTGTGTGGTACACTAATGATACGGATGAGGACTATGACGAGGTAATAATAATCTCACGTGCTAATAAAACTTAAAAATGCCTGGGACTTAGTAAAAATTTTAAACTGCAAATAGTTCTAAAATTGAGAAATTTTTGTATCTTAAAATGATTTGTTAAAAAAACGTTATTTTATCAGGTACATTAATTATTTACATACATACATACATACATACATAAATCACGCCTGTTTCCCAGAGGGGTAGGCAGAGACCACTTCTTTCCACCTGCTACGATCCTGACAAAGATCTTTCGCTTCTTCCACATTCATACATCGAGTCATGCATGCACGTCGGTTTCGGGTATTAATTATTTAAAGTCCAATAATATGTTTTGAGATGAATGACATTAATTCATATAATGTTTGTACAACGTCCGTTTGCGTTAATGCTCTCCCGGCGATAACATGACTTCCTCCTTAAAAATATTTTTTTTATGAATAGTAACATTTTCGTATAATTAGTTTACTTAAATTTCCTTAAAATTAATGTAACATTGGGAAAAACCGGTATCATACAAAAATAATTGAGTCCGTTGAATATTAAAATATAGCAAATGTTCTTAAAATAGGTATTTAAGAAGGAATAGGATAAGTTTAATTTAAATACATGCTATGTGGTTTCCTTGGGAATTTTATTACGTAGGTCATACTGTACTGATATGGCGTTGAAATCGTACGGACCCCTAAAATAATAATATATTATAAACCGTACTTTCGTTCCATTGTGAGGCCATAACCCGTGTGGTTGCCGAGTTAAAATAGTGCCACTCCATGTCTTCCCGTGGATGTCGTAAAAGGCGACTAAGGGATTAAAGGCTTGTAGTACTGTTAGGCGATGGGCTTTCAACTTGTCACTGGTAAACATCTTAGCCTACTTGTGCAAATTGTGGTTACAGAATTATCAACAAGTCTTTTTAGAGTGGTTGCTATTTCTGTAGATCTGCCTACCCCACTCTGGGAATGAAGGCGTGATGTTATGTATGTGTGTTTAAACGGACAGATAAATGAATACATAGAAGCCAACTACAACACCTATAAAACTTTTATTTGTGATAAGTTTACATACATACATAAGTACAGCCTCTTTGCAAGGGCTAAAAAAGAGCATTCGTTCACACACGCAAACGAAATCGAAATCACTTATTAATTATACTAGTTTAATACTAAATGCAAAACGTCTTTCCCACGGCAATAAACCTAACACCGTGAATATATTGACTCACCACGTGGCCGTGGAAATCCCATTATTTACGTAAAGCATACAAATGTAAAGCAAATATTAACTTTAATTTCACATTGTCATGCGTACTGATAAGCATTTTTTTCGAGGACTCAACCAAGCCGTGGTACAGTCAACAACTTGAATCCCCTCTGCCTAATAAGCGCTGTCCTGTCCCTGTAGGCGATTATGTTAATGCACAGTATGCCAATTTGATTCCAAGCCACTTTCGACTGTAAAACTGACGTTGTCAACCAAAACGTAAGAAATATCTTAAGATTTGGTTTACAACGTCACGTTGACATAGTCCAAAGTGGCCTAGGAATCAAATTGGTTGACTGTGCAATAACATAATCGCCTCTTTAGTGTTAAACGTTTTTCATTTTTATTTCTGTCCTTGTTTGATGTTTCTGTTTAGTGATTTATATAGCCTTTTGTTCTGAATGTATTGTTTGTGTCACCTTCCGTGTTCTCACCACCGAGCGTTCTAACGGAAGACCAGCGCTGACTTCACAGTCAGCATGCTGACTGGGATGTTTGTTGTTATTGTGAATTTTTGTAAATAAATGTATTTTCTTTCTCAGCAAATCTTCGATAGCTTTATGTTTTATCTTTCATACATGACATGACACCTTTTTCGCATATTTTAGACTTTGATTATTGGGCCAATAGTTGAGTATTTATAAGTTCCTAATCCTGGTAAACTATTGTTTTAAATGATGTGGTTTTCAAGAAAATATTTACTCGAGCCACCCACATAAAGCCGTCCCTTTTGATTCTTGTGTGGGTGTGGCATCATATGTGGCCCGATAACGGTTGCAAATTATCATAACTGTTATCGAATAGATTATCGAAATCCACAAGGAATTTACGTAAACGTCATTATAATTACATGCAGCTCGGGTTTCAATGAACGCATTACTAATGTCTCAGGCATCCAACCGGCTAATGCACGCACAATTGCTTTATTAACTCACGAGACCTTTTAAATTTTGTTCACTAACTAACTTTGGGTGGCGAGTCTTGACGCTATTAGCGGGTACCAACAATTTCGACACCTGGATTGGTTTGTCTGTAGCAAATGGGCTAAAACTGGAATGGACTGGAATAAAACATCTTAAAGTTTAAAGTTTTGGAAACTTACATACATACATACATAACATCACGCCTTCATTCCCAGAGTGGGGTAGGCAGAGCTACAGAAATACCAACAACTCTAAAAAGACTTGTTAAAATTCTGTAACCACATCTTGCACAAGTAGGCTAAGATTTACCAGTGTATTAGTGACAGGTTGCAAGCCCATCGCCTAACAGTACTACAAGCTCTAATTCCCTTAAACTTTTCGATTGAAATAGTAACTGAATCAGTAAATGTCATCTGCATTTTCCCACTCTATTTATCAAACTACCATTACTACCAGTAAGGATTTACTGGGTAAATTATGTAAGACATCGAGAATGAATTGTGAAGTGAACTTAACTTACATAAAGGTCCATGGACCTCAGATTAAAAACTACTCATTGTAGCAGCTAGGGGTTTTCACAAAAATGTGCACCTAATTTATAAATAATGGTGTTTAGTTGGTTAAACAGTCCCGTGTAAAGTGTAAACATAACATAATACAAAAATATCCATGTTTGGTCTACGGAATGACGTACACTGCCGCGTAAAATAACAGTTCGTCTGAATACCGATGTATAGGTAGGTCCTGATAGACGTCACGGTCCCAGTACTTCAGTTTTGCCACAACCGTTTGTAGCCGACTGTATTTCTTTTTTGCAAGTCCCAACACGGTCCTGAACGTGTCGCCACACTCCAACTTGATCATCAGATCAGCTCTTAGATACCATAATGTTGCATGGTCATCGGGTTTATATATGTGCTCCAAATTTCAGCCCATTCCATTAACGGGAACTAGTTCGAAATAGACTTGCAAAATTTTGAAGCGGACAACCTACTTACATACAGGGCAAGTTAAATAAAAGCTTGTAAAAATGAGGAGGTATCTTTCTGAACAAGTCTGCGGCAAATAGAGGGGGATACGTGTTTTGGACTCATTGGGAATCTTTATAGTTGTTTTCCTTCATTATAATACGTCATGTCTCACGTTAGTTATATCACCACTAAGACAGACTCAGATTGCAGACTAAGCTTGCTTGTCTTCAAAAATTTCCAAAAGGAGTACACAACAATATTTTTGAGTAGTAACCACAACATGAAACTAGAGAAGCTACAGTTTATAAGGAAAAGTTTGATTATTTTGCAAATTTAATAGGAATTAAAATGCCAAATAATACACAGCTGTACGTAGTTCCACTCCACTCTACTTAAAAATATAAAATATAGGTATTATATAAGAACAAGTATGCAATATAAATGTCCTATTTATAATACATATAAGTGACCCCTAACATATGAAATTGCTGTGACCTACAGGGTTCATGATTGATCTCTTAGCCCTAAGCTAACACCTGTAATACACACATTAGTAATAAAGAATTGAGTATTGAAACAGCGCCCTAATTTTTACAAACTCTTTTACCTAATCGTCCGATAAAAAGTTTACTAGCACTAGTAGTTTATTAAATGTTGATCTGAATATCTCTGATTTTTGTGTAACCTCCGTCCTCTTGTCAGCAGAGCGAGCAGTCGTCGCCGTTCCGGCGCTGGACCACCGGGAGCGGCGCCGGCAGCTCCTACCGGCACCACCACGACCCCCGCAACATGTACAACAAGGTACCACCACCACTAACACCCTTTTACGTGCAGTTGGCCAAATACCTGGTCTTTTGATTCGCTCTTTCACGCCAGATTTCCAAAATACCAGAAACGATGGCGAATTTTGTAATGTTAAGGTTTGGAAATATAGTATGTTTAATTCAAAGCCTTATCAATCAATCAATCCATCAATGAGCCTCTCGTCCTGAACTTCATTTCTTCTTCTCTCAGTACTGTGTGCCTTTTCGCAAAATCCTACTCTATCATTTTCCATTGGTTTCTGTCCTTTATCAATCTTATCATAACTTTTTGAACCAGCTCCCTTGACACGTTTTATGACGGGGTTGGTAAATTATCAACTTTTCACCGCAATATGACGCGACAACAGTAGTAGTTTTACTCTTAATTTGCATGTAACAGGAAGACGCCTTCATAGTTTAGAAGCCCCTTAATCTTAGGTTACACTAAGCCCGGTGGACTTCAGGCGAAGCAGCTGCGCTTCGACACATTTCAAAACATCAAAATAATGTAGGTATATTGTTTATCCTTGGACATTTTTGATGAGTGCATATCGGCTTCACGGGGTGTGACTTTTGTATGAGATGGCTGGCGTACTTAAGTTTCAGAAATAGATAGTGAAGAAAATAGGCGAGTCATACACAGATTTAGGTTAGCCTCTTTCCTGTGGATACGCCGGAAGTTAACGTTTTCAGGGCCAAATTTTCTGGCTAAGCCCATTCCCGCATAAACAGCGACAGGACTTTAGACATATCATATAAAAACAAAACTCATATGCACACAAGCTTTTAACTATTGACCACAGGAAAGACAACTTTTGTTTTTAAAAGTGTGTATGACCCAGGCATGTTTTGTTGCAAGGGTTTCCGTACTTGTACCATTATATAATCTGTGGTTGTAGCTAAAGCCCCTATTTGTTCTCCAGCAAATGAGCGAGGGTTCCGCCGCGGTGCCGGCCAGCGCGGGCGGCGTGGCGCGCTGGTCGCTGGGGCTGGAGCAGCTCCTGGCTGACACCGCCGGCGCCGCCGCCTTCGCGCACTTCCTGTCCAAGGAGTACGCTGCCGAGAACATCAGGTACTGTCGGCAGTCAACTACATTTTTTTTTGTCCCGGGGGAAATGCCTTTGCATACCCACCCCGACTTGCACGGACTAAAACCGACGTTTCACCATTAGCTTTAAGAGAAGGCTACGGGACCGCTATAGCGCCAACGTAGCCCCAATAGCAAGTGCCCTGTGGGCTAACGGTAAGGGGGGGGACTTTACTAGCCCCCTCGCCTACTCCACTGAAAGCACCCTGGGTCACAGCAGGGGTCTTCCAGCTTAAGACCTCTTACTTCAGGAGGGCAGTCAAATACCTGGAACAGCTGCTACTACTACATTATTAAGATAATTTAGTTTTAACTTTATTTTAATGAGTATAAAGTTCATTTTAATTAGTTACAAAATTGAAAATGCTATTTAAGAGCAAAGGTAATTGAACTTTATTTCCTTGGTGGTAGATTCAAATTTCCACTCGCAAAAATCTCCCTGTTTGTGGTACGCTGGGCCTCACGAGGATATATAATGTGTAAGCATTAAATTGGCAAATATACAAAAAGTCATGAATTCAAACCCTATTTGATTTCGAACCAGCAAAAAAATAATCAATTAAAAAAAAACGAAAAGTGAACATTATGGTATGTATTCCACAGAATGCACACTGCCAAGTTAAGGGTAACAAAGCGATTGTGTTGCGGCACGCGGTACACAACAGATGCGCACTTTGTAAAAGTGCAACTACCTTGAAGTTTCAATAAATCATCGTGCGCGTAATGTAATGTAATGGAAAACAATAATGTATTGTTGTCCTTAACTGGAGGTGGTTAAGCCAATACCGCAACACTATACCTATAGGTCGATTCACAGGAGCTGGCACGAATGGATCGCATGAGTGAATGATAATATCTGTGTGTGCTTCACAAAATGGACACATAAAGGTTGATTCAATAAGTAATAATCGTGGTTTTAAATAATCCTGTCTTATAACCGCCCAAATGCCCGTGTGGTTGCCGGGTTAGACTAGTGCCACTCCATGTCTTCCCGTGGATGTCGTAAGAGGCGACTAAGGGAATGAGGGCTTCTAGTACTGTTAGGTGATGGGCTGTCACACTGTCACTAATACACTGGTAAACATCTTAGCCTGTTTGTGCAAAATGTGGTTACAGAATTACCAACGACTCTTTTTGTAGTTGTTGGTATTTCTGTAGCTCTGCGTACCCCACTCTGGGAATGAAGGCGTGATAGTATGTATGTATGTATAACCGCCCAAATACAGTGTAAAAAATATAAGTAAAATTTTGAATCATGGTGAAAGTTTAAATACGACTTTGACTGGTACAACATGCTTCGTAGTAGATCAGCAATCAGTAATTAAATCCGTAGTCGCAAACTGCAGTAAAACTACTGCTACATATTTTACCTGCTTGGTCCTAATCATGTGTAAATTTTTCTTTTTTTATTAAATAGTTAAAATGTTTCAATGGTTTACAAAAAGTGAGGAGGCTCTTAACAACGGCACTCACACAGTGACATGTGACACTACGCTAGCTCTTATGCATCCACCTATACTTATGTTATATAATGGTTTTGATGGCTAAGAGAGAGCAAACGAGCACACAGACTACCTGAGGATTGCAATGGGTAGCCTTGACAACACTGCAGATGAGTGTCGAACAGCTGAAAGTTGAACATGCGTCAACTTTCGGTAAATATTTATCCTATGGCTAAAGCATCCACACCTGCACATTCGTGCTGGACAGAAAGTAACACTACCGAAACAGATCCGCTGCTTCCATCTTTCATGATCCAAGTTTTTTTTGTGGCATCGTGTGCCTTCTCTATAAGGCATACAAGAACACAGGTCAACTGATGGTTAGTGAGAAATGCGACCCATATAGACATTTGAATTCTCAGGGGTACAATTTTTAAGACTGCAATCCTAAGATTGCCTACCCTGAAATCTGCAATGGAATGCCTCTATGCCAGTAATAAATAAATAATAAATATCAGGGGACAATCTCTCAATTGCTCTAGTCCCAAACTAAGCTCTAGGCTTGTACTATGGGTATTAGACAACGATAAACATCTTTTAAACAGAAATACCTACTTTTAAATACATAGAAAACATCCAAGACTCAGGAACAAACATTCGCGCTCGTCACACAAACATCTTCCCTTACCGGAATTTGAACCCAGGACCGTTGGCTTCGGAGGCAGGATCACTCCCAACTAGGCCAACGTGTCGACTAAGTAATATATCAATGTATTGTTTTAGATTCTGGTGGGCCTGCGAGCAGTACAAGTCCGCGGGCGAGGCGGAGCGCGGAGCCCTGGCGCGGGACATCTGGGAGCGGCACCTCGGCGAGGGCGCTCCGGAGCCGGTCAACGTGGACGCGGGCGCGCGCCGCGCCGCCGCCCTGCGGCTGCACCAAGAGCCCCCGCCGCAGGACCTGTTCCAACAGGTATGGTTCACGGATACAGGACCTGATCTTCATACCCAATGGGCTGTTCCAATGGGGTCACTCATACACCTACAGAAACTATCCGTAAATTAATTAATTATCTTAAAAGAGAGATTTGTTTCCTCTCCGGCCGCGTGGTTTCACAACGTTTTCCGGCTGACCAATCTTTCTATTTAAAAATTAACTTTAACAGAGTCGACGCGTTAGCGGACCTCCTATTTCTGCGTTGTTTTGACCCTCCGGGCCAGCTGAAGAACTAGCATAATCCAACCAGTGGCCGACCCTGAGGACTAAGATGGAATGCCTCTATGATAATAATTTCACATTGTCTTGTTTTATATTGGAACACAATGTGAACTGATGTTTGGTGGTGGGTTTTTATTAGGATTATGACAATACTGAAAGCCACAATCAAAGTGGTATATGATCATTAGGGAATAGCGACTCCATGGATTCTAGAACGACGGTATGCCACCAAAAATCCTAACCCTAGTTGTTATAAAGGAATAAGATGACACTGTTAGTCTGATACCGATCGGGATGGAACCCTGCACAAGGTCATATACCCCCACTTTTATGGCGTAGACACTTGCTTCAACCCCATAATCTCCCTTCCTAGGCCCAGAAGCAGATCTTCACGGTGATGCAGTTTGACAGCTACCCGCGGTTCCTGCGCTCCGGCGTGCACGCGGAGTGCGCGCGCGCAGACCTGCGCGGGCTGCCCTCGCCGTACGCGCCGCCGCCCACACCCACCAAGGTACGTTCGCGAGGGTAGAGGTGCGAGTTCGATTCCTGTCGGCTACATTGATATTTAATAACAGAAGGCACCCCGTAAAATCATGGCTAATAAGTCAGAAAAAAAATGTGATGAACAAAAACAAATGACAGAAAAATACGCACGCGCAAAGAATTTAAGTAGTTATGAAATTGTCGCAACTCAGAGCAATGCTGGTAAACACCGTTAGATTTTATTTAGATTATTTGAAGTGGCTTTTGTTAAGTTTTGTATTTGATCCTTAACTAAGTAGGTACATATATATTTGTATGGCTTAGTTAGATGGCCTGGAAGATCTAGTGTAGATACCATTCCCAAAGTAACGTAGCAATCTGCGAAGCATTAAGTTTTTACGACACTTTGGCCTAGTTGGGAGTGACTCTGCCTCTCTCCTGGGTTAAAATCCCGGTAAGCGCGGACATTTGTGTAATAAGCGCGAATATTTGTTCCTGAGTCTTGGATGTTTTCTATGTATAAGTATATTTATCGTTGTCTAGTACCCATAGTACAATCTTAGAGCTTAGTTTGGGACTAGATCAATTTGTGTCAGATTGTCCCCTGATAGTTATTTTATTTAAAATTCAAAGGTCGATTATAAAACTTAATAACATGTAGCCAAAGTTGAAAGGAGGTTGCCTGAAAGAAATCACCATTTATTTAACTGCCTTTTTTATATTTTTGTATGATGTTGCATAAAGTGTAGTGTGTGTTGCAGCTAAAGAAGTCGGCCAGCAACGCGTCGGAGCGTCGGCGCAGCGGCGGCTCGCTGCTGCCGTGGCGCATGCGCGCCGCCTCGCGCGACCGCGCGCCCAGCACGCCCGTCACCGACGTGAGTTGACTTTTATCTCTCTAAATGGCTGATTTTCATTTACTCTCTTACTCGAATCTAAGCCCTTGCCAATTTTATATTCTTATTAGAATTGTAATTATTTACTAGCGACCCGCCCTCGCTTCGCTCCAGGTCAAAGTATTATACATGGTGTTAAGTAATTAGTGGATAAGCCGTGACCTGCTGATAGAGGGCACTTAGGATGTTCCGAAAAAGGTGTAAGAGGTTTAGAATATTGCATATTCACGAATCGTTTTCGAAATGTATGAATAACTTTTTACCTTTAAATTTACTGTGTAAAAATATTTAACTTGGTAAAATTTTATGGAAAATGGGCTAATAAAAATATTTTTAATTTCGGCTACTTAAAACTCTCGTTCATAAAATTAAAACAATAGTAATAAACTTTAGTGAAAAATCAAACCATTATCTTAAAAAAACTTCCTAAAAATTAACAATATGTAACGTTTTAAAACAACCTAAATTGCCAAAAATAAAAAAATTATGATGTGCATTAAAAGTTAAAACCTATAGAAAAGCGTTTTAACTGTAAAATCGCGAATAGAAGCAAAACCGGAAAGAAATCGTATACGGCCTCTTAAACCTATTGATAAGCAACATCTAAAATTACACGTCGAATGCAAACAACAAAACGTACTTCAACAAAAGGCTGACCTCATAGTAATCGTTTACTTGTTAACTGAAACATTGTGAAATACATTCGAACGTTCAACGGAAGAACACCGCGATAACCACCGCCAATATTTGCGCTGCCACGGTTCCCGTGCCTTCTGAAAATAGACCAGACGTACGATCAACAACGTGTTCGTATACCGTAGAACTCTGTCGCTACTGAGGTGACGTATTCAACGAGACAACACTCAAGTTTGAATGACGTCGTCTCATTGAGATAGGGTTCTACGATACGCGAATATTTTGTTGAACGTACAGATAGCCGCGACTAAAACTGAAAGGACGACGACGCAGTCAAAGATGTACAGATAAATAAAATAAATAAATAATCACAGGACAATGTCACACAAATTGACCTAGTACCAAAACTAAGCTCTAGGCTTGTACTATGGGTACTAGACAACGATAAACTTACTTATATAGAGAAATATATGCATAAATACATAAAAAACATCCAAGACTCAGGAATAAATACTCGTGCTCATCACACAAATATCTGCCCTTACCGGGATTTGAACCCAGGACCCCTAGCTTCGAAGGCGGGGTCACTCCCAACTAGGCTAGCGTGTCGTCACCACAGATGACATGATGCGTGTCGTACAGATGTAGAAATAGAGATGTTACTATGCTCTTACGCTCTTGCAAAATAGTTTTAATCAAAAAAAAAACATTTAAATGAAAAATAAACATTTAATTTTGTTCATTAGTTACGAGTAGTTTGATTACGGTTTTTTATTAACAAGTTCAAAAATAATGGTGACAAATAATCTACTTACTTAGTTTACTTGACTGGGTTAGATACATGTAACCATTAAAAGATACATTTTTCTGCTCACTATACTCTAGTGTAAAGGAAGTGCACGCTTTGCAAGTGTGGCAGGATGGCTATTTCTAGAAATAAATGCCTCGTTTTATTTGCACGCCAGTGTATTATGTGGAAATCCTTGTTCAAACGCTCCAGAATTGTTTGTTTGGACGTAGATCTGTTTATTTGCCAGCCAGTTATGTAATAAGACTAATAAGTGAAATGATCTAACGTCAAAATACACAATACACACCTCTTTTTGTAGTTAAACATTCTAATGAAATCAGCGTAATTAATTTTGATAAAATTATTTGTTTCTTAAAATAATAAGTGACGCGAGAATTGAGTGGGGTACAGATAAAAAGATTTTCTGACTATCATTTTTAGCGTTTATGATACTGACGATTATATTTCAGTAGTTTCATAAATAATTATATTAAATAAGTTTAAGTTGACTTACGAGTTACGTCCGCACTCAGACTCAGCTAATGATGATTAACTTCCTTAGTGATGATTTTTCATAAACTAAGTCTGAAAAAAGAACGAGGTAATTTGTTGATAAATTCATGCTTCTCCTATTCACCGCCCCAGTCATCTAGTCGTGACAGCCAATGACAAGACTGACGCCACCGTCATCTATACGTGACCAACATTCAACTCGAAATAAAACCTTCTACGATGGTATTAAAGTTCCTTTTATCTACTGCATGGTTTGTTCCGTGGTTGTGAAGGGGTTATAAATGTTTTTTATTATTTACTGAGAAAAAATAATTGAAATTATCAGTGGTCTGAATGACGTAATTTTGTTTGTTACCGCGTTTTGTTTATTAAAGTCTAGCGCAAGATGCGACGTAGAAAATAACATGCGGCGTTGAAGCTCTTTAGCCATTAACAGCATTTTTTTTTATGTTAAGGAGAAGGCACACGAGCACTCAGGCCACCTTATGGTAAGTGGAAACTGAGACCCATATAGACATTTGAATTCTCAAGACTATAATCCTAAGACCTCAAATGCGTTGCCAACCCTGAGGACTAAGATGGAATGCCTCTATGCTAGTAACTTCACCGGTTGTCTTATCCCCACACCGGAACACAACAATGCGAACACTGTTGCTTGGCGGGTGGTTAATAGATAAGATGCTGGTAGCGATCCGGACGGACCCTGCACAGGGTCCTACCACCACTAAATTTATTTATTTATTATTAAAGAATAAAAATAGTTTACTCTTGAGACAATGCTTGATTTTTTTCAAAACACCTTTTTAAACATGTCTATGATAGGTTTGTTAATGTTTTTTTATAAAGAATAGGATTTACACACACCTAAATAAAGATCACACACACGCTTGCAAGTGAGAAGCAAACGTGATTCATCTAAGTATGAATTGTTTCTTGTTGTCATTTTCCTCTTGTTCTTGTTTATTTTTAGCGGCCTATTTACACAAGTTGTTAGCATAATAAATGCTAATTGGGGGCTTTGAACTTTGGGAATTTGTTTTGATTTAACTTTTTGACTACCGCAAACATTTCCACCACAATTATACGTTTCGCTTTTGAATCGCTTTTACTATTCAGTAACGTGTTTATTGCATATAAAATAATAGCATATCGACGGTTCTGTGACTCAAACTCGTATATAGAATATTGTACAGCATAAACTGACACTCACTAAGTACGCGAGTACATACTTAGTGCGTGCCAGTTTATACTGGACAATGTTTCATATACGAGGTTGAGTCACAGAACCGTCGATATGTGTTATGAGCAGCAATCTCTTTTTAACAGTATGTATTAAAAAGAGACTTCCACTTAAAATTCTAGAACATTCGTGAGTTTTCATTCATTATTTTACTTTTGCGTCGCCTTTTCTAGTCGATGACGATGCGAAAGTCAATGTCTACTTGCTATCAAATTAAAGTACTAAATACATACTAGAGGGCACTCATATCAATCGTCATACACGTTTCCTCAATGACGATACGTTAACGTTAATTACTTAGTGCTTGGGGTACATTTTTTTTCACTTCTCACGCTCTAAAACGTCTCGTAATGACCATGTATAGGCGGACTAAAGTGACACTTTATTCCCTAGTGACTTAAGTATGTTTTCTTTTTAATGTCTTCATAAGTAAAGGCTTTAAAAACCATAAGCAGCTAGAGCCAGAGAGCGCGGTGCAGCCGGTAGGTGGCAAGCTGGGGTTGGGCTCCACTGCTGAGGTCTTTGTTCGGAAATTTTGTCTATGGATAATTTTTTATGTTCTTACCCCAAAAACTTTTTGCTGTCACTTTCTGCATTACAGTGACGTGTTGAGAGTAAAAATGATAGCGCTAATAAGTTGAATTTTTTTAAGTCTCGATGTTAAAAATATTATAGTTTTATATTTACTTTTCTCGTAATCGAAGTGAAAAGTGTTAAACTCGAGATTAAAAAGCCATAATGACACTCGAACTTCATCCACCCTCGCCTTGCTCGGGTGGATAATTATCTCGTGTCATAATGACTTTAGTCTCTTGTTGAAAAATCTACTATTTTCGAAAAGAGGTGATGTTTAGTTTGAGATGGCATAGCAATCTGTGTATATTTCAGCTGGTGAAGTCGAACCAGGCGGGTCAGTGCTCGCTGTGCCGCGTGGCGCTGCCGGACGGCGCGTCGTCGGTGGTGGGCGTGGACGCGGCGCTCAGCGTGCGCCACCTCGTCGAGCGCCTGCTGCAGCGGCTCAACCTGCCCTGCCCTAACTACGACGTCATCGTCAGGGACGAAGAGGTCAGTCTTTGTAACTAGTTGTTGAGCGTAATCAACATGCTCAAATAGATTCAAGTGTATGCACTTTCGAAATAGATCTATGCTTTTTAAAATGTTTAATAAGAATATACACATACATACATAACATCGCACCTTGGAGGGTGGGGTTTTGGGGACAGAGACAAAGAAGGAGAAAGCCCTTTACAAGCTGCAACTGCTTTCGACTTTGGCATAGTTAGCACATTTTTTCAAAAAAGAGACCAGCAGTTAATAACTTACAATAGTGGTAATTACACCACCCAGACCGATAACTTTCGAGAAGAAATATTAGACTAGTAAAAAAAAATAACCTAATACCCGTATAAATCAAGGTACAGCTCGTGGGCACCAAATAAAGCCTCCTCCTCAAAATTAAATGGTATATGCAAGAGAAGAATGAGCTTGCAGAAGAATTAAAAAAAAGAGGAGTGGATCGTATGTTACAAATGAAAGATAAGAAAGGGTAAGCAGCGAACAGTTGTTGGAATGAAATGGCAGTATGTATAGGTAGTACATCAAAAGAGATTTTGGTAAAACTAAAGGGAAAGGAAGAATCAATAAGGATACTTGGTAGTGGAACAAAGAGGTATAAAGGAATTTTTAAAGAATGTTTTTAAAGAATGGAAGAGTATGGATGCTAGAAATACGGTTGAAAAAGAAAACAAAAAGGTACGGTACCCGGACTGCAAGAAGAAAAAAATCAATCGGAATTGCCTGAACTAAGGTACAAAATGAACTTTATCGACCACTCAAGAGCCCACAGAGACAAAAACCGATTGGCAAAAGCGGGAGAAAATAATGCAAGGAATATTGTACGCGTTAAATGTTTAGGGGATTATTCCTTGGATACCTTCACAAATAAAAACCTTTGTGAATATAAAATTCCGCCGTCCCTTGTTCCTATAACTAATATAATTAACACTATGCTTCTATGTTAGGTACACTTACGTATTAATAAATCGTTGGCTGTTGCGGCGTAGTAGTTGGTAATTCGACAACAGTCTTCCGCACCCATGACTTCGCGCCCTTAATGCACCTTGTTCTCATCCAGTAGCAGCTCAACATTAGTAACACGATTCCTAGCACGAGTAAACCTATGACCATGTAATTTAATTTCGCCTCCACTTGATTTGATATCGTTTCTACTTGTGCAATGGCAATTGCGTTATGGGAACTGTGGTCTTCCGGTTTACTTTGTCCATATCCCATTGTAACCCCCAATGAAGTTGACCAATTTAGAAATGATAAAAATTATAGCGTAATTAATGCTGCTTACTGGATGCAGTGAATGAAATGGAATGCACTAAAGTGAGCGTAACAACACTCACCCGTGTGCGTTATTGCTTAGTCATAGGTGCCCCCGATAAATATATTCTACTTACATTGCTAAAACCTGCAAAATTTCGCCCGTTATTCTTACAATAATACTTTGTTGCGCAATAGCACTTACTGACTAACATAATGCCGTAACACACCACAAGCTATTTAATTAATCCGCCTTGTTCGCACCATAGCGACACCCTTGTTAGCTGTTTACAGTGTTTATACATAAAAAAAAATAAAAATAAAAATTATTCATCGTAGCGTACTGGCCTTTTTATTACCCTACCCCTCTTAGTTACTCTGGTAACCTGAGGTGGTGTATCATTAACAAGAACCTCTGTAGGTGCGATGTTTTCATGGTCGCCCTCATTTAGTGTGAACGCGGGTTTAAGTCTATCTATACCTATACGCGATTGCCTGCCGGGTAATTGTAGCGTGAACACTTTGTCATCCCGTTTCAAGACTTTATATGGGCCATCGTAAGGTGGTTTTAACGACCCTCGCACAGTGTCATCCCTTACGAAGACGTATTCACATTTACTTAGTTCCGCATGAACGAATACTGCTTGATTATTACGTTGCCCTACGGAAACGGGTTTAAATTTACTTATGTTTTCTCGTATGGTACTCACTATGTTACTCGGATCTCTACTCCTGAACTCCGGTGTAGTGTCATAAAATTCCCCTGGCAAACGCAACGTTTTACCAAACACCATTTCCGCTGAACTTATCCCGTTGTCGCTGCGACTAGCCGCGCGCAATCCCAACAACACGGTGTGCAATTCTTCCACCCACGATGTGTTGCTGATTCTGGCCATTAATGCGGCTTTCAACGACCTATGCCAACGCTCTACCATGCCGTTGCTCTGCGGGTGGTAGGGCGTTGTCCTAATTCTATTGACTCCTAACAGTTTTAACAGTCCTGCGAACAAATTACTTTCAAACTGCCTACCCTGGTCGCTGGTAATTCTTTGTGGGCAGCCATACCTAGATATCCATTCCTCGTATACCACTTTTGCGACTACCTCCGCTGTGGCCTCCCGAATCGGATGTGCTTCTGGCCATCTTGTAAACCTATCTACCATCGTGACCAAATACCTATAGCCCTCAGGTGAAGTTGGAAGAGGTCCCACTAGGTCTATATGAATGTGCTCGAACCGACCGCAGTCCGGGAATATCCCCACTCCCGATACCGTATGCCTGTTAATTTTTGCCTTTTGGCATGGAATACAAGACCGCGCCCAATGTGCTATGTCTTTATTCATACTGGGCCAGAAAAACTTTTCGCTGACTAATTTCCGCGTGGTACGTGTTCCCGGATGGCTAAGATTATGGACACTCTCAAACGCGAATTTCCTAAACCCTTCTGTAAGATATGGTCTAGCCTTTGTAGTCGAACGCTCGCAAAAAACGGCTTTGTTGCTGTATGGTAACTGAATTTTTTTAATTTTTATGTTACCCGCAGCGTCACCGTTCGCCTGATGACCCATGTTGCCTAAGTACTCGTCTAGCGCCTGCTCGTCGGCAAGCTTGCCATAGTCGAGTATCGTAGGGCACGCTATCGTCTCTATGCGAGATAGGGTATCCGCGACTACATTATCTTCCCCCGCTACATGTCGAATGTCGGTAGTGAATTCACTGATGTAAGCGAGTTGCCTCGCTCTCCTGGGTGTTTCCTTATCGCTACCTAACTTCGCAAATGCAAACGTGAGTGGTTTATGGTCAGTAAATATGGTTAACTGCCGTCCTTCAAACGCATTTCTGAAGTGCACTAATGACAAATAAATTCCTAGAAGTTCCCTATCATAAGTACTATACTTCTTTTGTGCGTCTGTGAATTTTTTAGAGAAATACCCTAACGGCTGCCATCTGCCCTCGTTTTTTTGCTGTAACACCCCGGCGGCGTATGTATCCGACGCATCTGTCCAAAGAGATAAGGATGCCCGCGCGTCCGGGTAAGTTAAAAGTGCGGCGTCTTGTAATGCATCCTTACATTTCACGAATGCCCTATCCGCTGCGTCCGTCCATTGAATCACCGTTTTATCCTTCTTGGTTGCATGTTGCATGTAACCGTTTAAATCTGCTTGATACGCCACCGCGTCTGGAAGATGTGACCTATAAAAATTAACCATCCCTAAGAAGCGTCGCAATTGCTCTACCGTGCTAGGTTTAGGAAAGTCGCGAATAGCCTTAACCTTGTCCGGTAAGGGTTTAATACCTGCTGGCGTGACTTTATGCCCTAAAAAATCTACTTCAGGCCGCCCGAAAACGCACTTTCCTAAATTAATGGTTAACCCAAATCTACTTAACCTTTCGAATAATGCCTCTAAATGACGTTTGTGCTGCGATGCGTCATCACTAGCGATTATTATGTCGTCTAGATATCCAAAAACGAAATCCAGATCGCGTAACACCGTGTGATTCATGAATCGTTGAAAAGTTTGTGCCGCATTACGTAGCCCGAACGTCATTCGCGGAAACTCAAACAACCCGAACGGTGTTATAATAGCAGTTTTCTCTATGTCCTGCGGTGTGACTGGTATGTAATGATAAGCCCTATTGATATCTACCGTAGAAAATACCTTTTTTCCTGCCAGGACATACGTGAAGTCATGTAAACGAGGAATGGGATATCTATCTGGTTTGGTGATTGCGTTGAGTCTTCTGTAATCGCCGCATGGTCGCAACCCCCCGTTTTTCTTAACCACTATGTGCAATGGACTTGCCCAAGCGCTCTTGGAGGGCCGGCAAATTCCCATTTCTTGCATGACCCTAAATTCCTCCCTGACTTTATTAAACCTATCAGGCGGCAATGGCCTGGCCTTAGCAAAAACAGGAGGCCCTTCTGTCTCAATATGATGCAACACCCCATGTTGGGGTGTTTCTTTAAATGATATTGGCCTAGTAATATCGCTATATTTTGACAATATTAAACGATATGGGTGATTGTCGCTAATGGTGCTAACAGATGGCTGATTAATACTCACGACTGCCGCTTCAATTCCACAATCCATCACTGAGTCCTTTAACCGGCCTGCACGTAAGTCCACTATCAGGCCATGTTTGATTAAGAAGTCTGCCCCCAAAATGGGCTGTTGCACCTCGGCTAGCACAAACTCCCACGCATATTGTTTCTTTAATTTGAAATTTAGCACCAAAGATTTCGTTCCGAACGTTCTAATCTCGGTACCGTTTGCTGCAAACAGCTTAAAATCCGCGCACTGACTCACATTACACTTTCTTGCAACTGGTAACACAGAAATGTTTGCCCCTGTATCTACCAAAAAGTTAAGACCACTGTTAATGTCCGTTACGCGCAGGCGGCGGCTTGGAGAAATGACGCAGACTTCCGCCTGTTTCTGCGCCATACCTTCTAGTTTTCCGCCTGTTTTCCCCAAGCGCAAGGTTGAATGCACCTTGTGGCCTTGTCACGATATCTAAAGTGGTAAAAGCAAAGCCAGTTGGGGTCTCTGCGCTTTTTTGAATCATTGCGCGCACCGTATGTTTGCTGTGCCGCGGAAGCACCTGGCCGTGGGCCTTCCATATTTCTAATGCGACCACTTAGCTTCGCTATTTCCCCCATTATCCTGTCGGTGTCTGAGAAAACATTCGCCACCATCTCCGTTGATGCATTTGCGCCTGCCTGTGTCACCGCCGAGATTTGTCCTGCCCGAGTCGCCTCTAGCACGCCGTCCGCTATCTCTGCCAACTTGTCCAGATCCGTGGTTGATGCCGCGGCCAGCACTGCCCGCACTGTTGCTGGCAACAGCCTTTGCCATAATATCCTGATTGTGTCTGGTGGAAACTTATCTTTCCCCAAATCCTGCATGCGTCTCAGGAGTTGCGAGGCCTTTTGATCTCCTAATTCTAACTCGTTCATCTTCTCAATCTGTCTTTCTTTCGAGTCCCCGAATATGGTTAACAGCTTCTTCTTAAGCGCCTCATATTTGCCGCTCTCCGGCGGTTTTGTCAACAATTCTGTTAATTGTAATATGACCGCTTTCGGCAATTTTGAAACCACCATATCAAACTTCGTCTGATCCCCTACTTTGAGCGGATTCAAAACCGCTTCGGTCCTGATAAACCATACTCCCGGTTCATCGGGCCAAAATTCCGGAATCCTTGCTGCTACTGAGACGGACATAACTTCTTCCGTCTGCACTTTCTTTTCCAGGCCCGCCTCCATTTCTGCGTATGTTCAAACGCGGGGTCACCACTTTAGGGGATTATTCCTTGGATACCTTCACAAATAAAAACCTTTGTGAATATAAAATTGTTTATTTCCACACACAAGTCCGTATATAACCCGGTACAATAAAACGTGTACTATCTGGAGTGATGCCGTGACGGGACTGGCTTCGAACCCGCGCCCAGCCGGGCGGCGGTCTGTATTTGCTGCGTCAACTCATATACCGGTGCAGGCGTACTTGAATATGAGCTGACTACGCATACTGCAACAATGTGTCCCTACAAATGCATGAAAGATGGTACAGGAAAGGTTTGAGGATTGATAGAGATATAAAGAAACGTTGGAAAGTATATTTTGAGAAATTGATGATTAAAGAATATGACTGAAATCTAGAGTTAGAAAACAGATGGATGGAAGTGGCTGACTTTATGTTATAAAAGAAGACGATCCCAGATGAATGGTGCCACAGTTTGCTGGTACCCGTCTTTAAAAACAAGGGTGATGTACAAGAATGTAGCAATTATAGAGGAATAAAGCTCATGTCACATAGTATGAAGATTTGGGAGAAGGTAATAGTGAGACGAATGAGAGATGAAAGTGACCAGAACCAGTTCGGGTTTATACCTGAAAGAGGGACAACAATGCCATATTTGCACTTCGACTATTATGTGAGAACTACAGACGCGTGCACATGGTGTTTGATGAACTAGGAAAGGCATACGATCGAATATCCTGAGAGGTTGTGGTGGGCTTTAAAAGAAAAAAGAGTGCCTGGTTAGTAACTGCAGCTTATACGCTCCATGTACAGCCGACCAAGTTCATACCAGCCTCAGACCGGACG